>SNQJ01S0059916.1:15789-58257 GCA_010110895.2 Picea sitchensis | reverse complement strand
AGAGCTAGAGCTATATTTAGATGATGACTCAGATCTTGACATAGACCATGAACTAGAGGATGACACATAGCTTGATGTAGACCATGACCTAGACGATGAAATACATCTAGATGTAGATTTACGTTGACCTACAGCTTGACAATACCCAAAATAATGAAACCTTTCATGATTTGTTGTTTTTCCTCTATTACTCATTATCTTTAACCTACACATAGATCTTTATTAATACACTCAAATAAAGAATATTAATTTGTATATTCATGAAATCAAATCTCATACCTACTCGGTCGGCCTCAAGGAAATTCATATCACCAAATAAAACAAACTGTAAAAGAAAAAATGTAAATGAAATGAATGAAAATGATGTTCTCTTTGCATCGCATTTTCTGATCTCCACCCCTTCCCACAAAATATATAATATAAACCTAATCATAATCTGATATGATATGACACTCCAAAGGGTGCACTTCAATCTCACATATTTTTTCCTCAAATAATCATTTCAACTTGGGTGTACTACAATCTCATGATGTGTGGGCCTCCAAATGGTTCATTGCAATGTCACCATGTCTCCGCCTCCAAACAATCATTTAAATTTGGGTGCACTGCAATCTCATAATCTCTAAGCCTCTAAACGATCATAATGTCCAATTCAGTAGGTTCCATTCCTCCATATATCTTGTCACCAAACCCAAAGCTTAACATGAAGCATGACCTAGACCAACACATAGAGCTAGATCTAGATTTATACATTGACCTAGAGATTGATGTAGACCATGACATAGACCCCCCTAGATCCATCTAATCCTAGGAATAACTTATACTTAATCCTTAACCCTATCTTAACTCGAGCCTTGAGTGCACTATTTGTATACCTTCTGTACAACCCTTGCACCCACATCACCCACATCTTGGTACAACACTTTGGTGTATATTAAATGTTATATTTGTTGCATTATGAGCATGCACCTGCTCCTATGACTTGACTGAGTTGGTCGTTTATGCTCAGCTGGAATGTGTGCACATTCCTTCTAGGAATTTTTTGGTGCCAATCACACCCCATGTCATACATCTCATGGTTGAGAAGAAATCATGACAACTTCAAACAAAAACAACCTGCAAAGATAAGTTTTACTTATTTTAGTGTTCTTGTTAGATTCATAATTACTTTTGTGCTATTTATAGACCATTGCAGGAAAATTTGGAAGACAGCTTTGTCAAGTGCAATTGGAATTGTTGTTTGTATCTAATTGTGTCTTCTTGGAATTGAAAGAAAAATTTGTCCAAGTGCAATTAGAATTGTTTTTTGTATCTTCTTGGAATTGGAAGACAAATTTGTCGAAGTGCCATTGTAATTGTTGTTTGTATCTTCTTTATTCTTCTTGGATTTGGAAGACAAATTTGTCAAAGTGCAATTGGAATTGTTGTTTGTATATTCTTGTCTCTTCTTGAAATTGGAAGAGAAATTTTTCCAAGTGCAATTGGAATTGGAATTATTAGATGTGTCTTTTTTTGTAATACAAAAACAAATTTCTCCACCTATTTGTGCCTTATTACATAATACAAAGACAAATTTGTGGTGGGTGTTTGGAAGCCAATTATTATCTTTAAACACGAGGAACCACTAATAGAAGAAGAAACCGATCGAAAAGGTAGAAGAGGGAAATCCAATTTCTAGCGGAATGCATACCATTGGCAATGCATACCAATTCATACCATTGGCATACCATTTATATCAATACATACCATTCATACCAATACATATTGTTTCCAATGCACAAAAATACATACCATTGGCATACCATGCATACCAATACATACCATTGCCGATGCAGGCCAATACATACCATGAATACTAATATATACCATGCATACAAATGCATACCATTTCCAATAGTAAGAATTGGTATTCATACCATGCCAATGCATACCATTGCCATTTCCATATCCAATGCATACCATATCATACCATACCATTTCCAATGCATACCATACAAGGCAATGGAAAGGCAATGCATACCATACCATACCATTGCCAATGGATACCATACAAATCAATGTCAAGGAAATGCATAGCATACCAATGCACACCATTGTAATTGTCAATGCATACCATTTCCATTGCCAATGCAAGGCAATGCATACCATTTCCAGTGCACAACATACAATGGCAAGGAAATGCACACCATACCATGGCAAGGAAATGGTATGAATTGGCAATGCATACCATGCCAATCCATATAATTTCCATTTCCATTGCCAATGCATACCATACCATATCATTTATAATGCATACCATACAAGGCAATGGAAAAGAAATGCATACCATACCAATGCATACCATTGCCACTTCCATTGCCAGTGCATACCATACCATTGAAAATGCATACCATACCATTATCATTGCCATTTCCAATGGAAATGCATGTGGTACCATACTGTACCATTTTCAATGCATACCATATAAGGCAACGCCAAGGAAATGCATACCATACCAATGCATACCACACTATAGCATACCATTGCTATTGCCAATTCATACCATACCATTTCCATTTCTATTTCCAATGCTAATTCAAACTAGACCATACCATACCATACCATTGTCAATGCATATCATTCAATGGCAAGGAAATGCATACCATTGTATGCATTGGAAATGCTATGGTATGGTATGCATTGGAAATGGTATGAATTTCCTTTCCATTTCCTTGTATGGTATGCATTAGAAATGGTATGGTATTCATTGTCATTGGAAATGGAAATGGCAATGGTATGGTATGGTATTCATTTTCATTGGAAATGACAATGGAAATGGTATGGTATGGTATGGTATGGTATGCATTCGCATGCATACCATGCATTGGAATTGACAATGGAAATGGTATGGTATGGTATGGTATGGTATGCATTGGAATTGGAAATGGAAATGCATACCATACCTTACCATACCATACCATAAAATTTCCATTGCCATTTCTAATGCCAATGCATACCATACCATACCATACCATTGCCAATGCATACCATACAAGGAAATGGCAAGGAAATGAATACCATACCAATGCATACCATTACCAATGCCAATGCATACCATACAATGGCAAGGCAATGCATACCATTGTATGCATTTTATTGTATGCATTTGCAATGATATGGTAGGGTATGGTATGCATTGACAATGACAATGACAATGGTATGTATTTCCTTGTCATTGCCTTGTATGGTATGCATTGGCAATGGTATGGTATGCATTGGAATTGGCAATTGCAATGACAATGGAATTGGTATGGTATGGTATGCATTTCCATTTCCATTGCCAATGCATACCTTTTCCATTGTTGATGCATACCATTTCTATTGCCAATGCATACCATACCATACCATACCATACCATACCATACCATACAATGGAAAGGAAATGCATACAATTGTATGCATTGACAATGGTATGGTATGGTATGGTATGCATTGGAAATGGCAATGGAAATGGTATGCATTTCATTTCAATTTCCTTGTATGTTATGCATTGGCAATGGTATGGTATGGTATGCATTGGCATTAGAAATGGAAATGGTATGTATTTCCTCACCATTTACTTGTATGATATGCATTGGAAATGGTATGGTATGGTATGCATTGGAGTTGGAAATGGAAATGACAATGGTATGGTATGCATTGGCATTGGAAATGACAATGCATACCATACCATAACATTTCCAGTGACATTTCCAATGCCAATTCATACCATACCATACCATACCAGTTTCAATGCATACCATATGATAGCATACCATTTCCATTTCTATTTCCAATGCCAATGCCCGTGGTACCATACCATACCATTGCCAATGCATACCATACAATTGCAAGGAAATGCATACCATTTCCATTGTGAATGCATACCATTGACAATGCATATCATACCATACCATACCATACTATACCATTGCCTATGAGTACCATACAAGAAAATGGAAAGACAATTCATACCATACCAATGCATACCATACCAGAGCATACCATTGTGAATGCATACAATACCATTTTCAATACCATTGCCAATGCATACCATACCATTCCATTACCAATGAATACCATACCATATCATTACCAATGCATACTATACAATGGCAAGGAAATGCATACCATTTCCATTTCCAATGAATACCATTGACAATGCATACCATACCATATCATACCATTTCCAATGCATATCATACCATTTTCATAGCATACAATTTCCAATGCATACCATACTATTTCCAGTGCCATTTCCAATGCCAATGCATACCATACCATACCATACCATTGCCGATGCATACCATACAATGGAAAGACAATACATACCATTTCCATTGCCAATGCATAGAATACCTTACCATACCATGCCATTTCCAATGCATACCATACAATGAAATGGCAAGAAAATGCATACCATACCAATTCATACCATTTCCATTTCCAATGCATACCATATGATACAATACCATTTCCAATGCATACAATACCCTACCATTGCTTGATGTCTTGAATATTTTATGGTTTCTATGTGTCATCTTGAATTTCAACAATAATTTGTTATCTAAACTCTAGTTTATGGTTTCATTTTCATCCCCCTTTCATTTAATGATCACTTGTGTTAAGGGTTGTAATATTTATCATGTTGTGACTTATTTAATATCATTTATTGGCTTGGTTAGGCATGGAAATATTATGGCAATACATTGGAAAGTTATATTTATTTTTAAATAGGTTAAAATGGGAAAGTACATGACAAGGAAAGGGAAGCTACATGACAATGGAATGGCATGGAATGGCTTGACAAGGCATGGAAATGACATGTAAATGGCATGGCATGGCATGGAAATGACATGTAAATGGCATGGCATGGCATGGCTTGGCAAGGCATGGCAATGGCTTGGAAATTCATTGGAATGGAATGACATGTAAAGGTTTGAAAATGACATGGAATGGAATTACTTGGTAAGGAATGACAATGGCATGGCATCAATAGGTTTATGGGATTGGGTTTGGGAGGGTATTTTGTCTCCATATGTTCTCTAACCCAAAAATTGGGTAGGAATGTGCAATAAACTCTCATAGATGGTGAAGGCAAAATAATAATGGTTTCAAGTCTCTCTGGAGGAATTTTGGTAGCATAGCATTATTTTCTATAGTGTGTCATGAAATGTAACCTCAAAACCTTTATTTGTAGGTGGAAAATGATACCCATTATAAGATATACTTTCCATGTGAATTCTCTTGTTCTGTTGATCAAAATAAATAAGTTTAGTGGACATCATGTAATAATGAATACATATTATTAATAATTGATGGGCTTAACAAAAATTACATATACCAATTACACAATCTAAATAAACATGTGCATTAATGAGTCCTTGACTAGTCTTTTTGGAATTTATGAAGGGTTACACATAAGTCAAATTATTTTATATATGTCATGAATAGAAAGAGGGGAATAATGTGTGTTCCCTAGAAAATAACATTGAGTT
The DNA here is from genome assembly GCA_010110895.2 of Picea sitchensis. NCBI lineage: Eukaryota > Viridiplantae > Streptophyta > Pinopsida > Pinales > Pinaceae > Picea > Picea sitchensis. The sequence continues at coordinate 52,741 of SNQJ01S0059916.1, read as the reverse complement.
GAAATTATTAAGTGATTTACAATTATGTGGAAGATAAAAGAGAAAATTTATTTCTATAATAAATTATTGTAATATGCCATTTTTAAGGTCACAATATTTTCAAGTGACCACTATTTGAGTGTGGATTGTCATTGGATTTAGATGGATATAATTCAGGACATAGTATATATTGGTATATGTGAGTTATAATATGGATATCCACAACATTCAAGAAAACAGTCCTTATGGTTATCTTTATTCTAGTTAGACATAGCCTTCAATTTCTCTTGAATGGTCTTGATTACCTATATTTCATAAGTAAAAGAAATAAAAATATGAGATACACAATATAAATCATTCTCCAATAAAGAGCAACTACCAGGGCCAATATGTACATGTTTTACTCCATTTTCCCAAGTCAACAATTTATTATTTAAGGCAAACCATAAAGTTATTTTTCATTTCAAGGGGGCATTGAACTTCCATAAGTATCCCCACCACCACTTTTTTGGACCCACATGCATGGATTCCATATAGTATTTGTAACCTAGCTTAGTTGTATACTCATTTGTAGAAGGATTTTTGGACCAAAAAAGTGAGTTAGGTATTTCTTCATCTAAATAATTGAAATTAGTAAGAAGAAGTTCAATGTAGTGATTACATTATTAATCTTTTCCCCCTTCTAATCCTAAGGATTCTACATATTTCCACCCCTCTCTTCCTCTTAGCTAAGGCATTGAGGCCTTAGCATCATTCAAAGATAGAACCCCCTTCCCGACCAAATATTGGGAGAGATATTCAAAAAATAGGAATTTGTTGCTAGCCCCTAGCCATAGATATTTCCTAATCAAAACCCTCTTTTCATTACTTAACTTCCAAACATTCCAATCACCCATTAGTGGGAAGGCCATAACCATAGATTTCCAAAAAATCGAGCCTTTTGTTGATTTTCTGGGTAGTGTGAACCAGTCTACAATTGAAGAATTGGGAAGGTATTTGGAGAATAAAAATCACACCCATAAAGAATTAAAGTGCACCACTCTCCATAGACTACGTCCGGCCAATGCTTGGGTAAAAGTGAATATTTTATTTAGATCCCACCCTCCTAAATATTCAGGGGTAGCTAAAGACAACCATCTAGCTGAAGCAATGCCTCCAGTCCGTCGTTTCCCCGACCATAAGTATTGAAACATAACCTTCCGGATTTTGGATAGGATTCCTTTAGGATTTTCCTCTATGGATGACCAATACTATGGAATACTTTCTAGCACTAACTTAAGTAACATTGGTCTACCTCATCTAGAGAGAAGGAGATTGACCCAAATCGATATTCAGGATTAGATATTTTTGACAAGCCATTCCCAATTTCCAAATATGTAGTTGTCTAGTTTAAAAAAGCATCCAAAGTATTTGAATCTGTTGTCCAAATTATACCTAGGAGTAGGGATAATATCCACGATCATTCCTAATTTATGGGTGGATAATTGATGTAAAGTGAGGCATGACTTGTCAAAGTTGATTTCCAATGTAGTAGCCATACAATAGAGGTCAAGGATCAATTTAAACTTTTTATATCAATGGTTGATCCATAGGTGAAACATAATATGTCTTCAATGAAATAAGGTGAGAGATGGATTCCCTTTTTTATCCTTAACCCCTCTTAATGACCCAAAATATTTTTCTTCTTTAAGCATCCTACTGAGAGATTTAACAATGGTGAGGAATAAAAATGGGGAGAGGGGGAATCTGTGTCTTAGAAATCTTGAGGAATTAAATAAAATTGAGGGGGAAAACATTAATTAATACAACAAAAGAGACATACTAGAGACACCCCATAACCCAGTTAAACACATCTAAATAAATCCCCATTTGGACTAAGACTAATCTCAGAAAGGTACAATTCACTCGATCATAATAGTTAGATAGGTCAAGCTTCAAGATAGTCATATTTTATTTATTTTTCTTCATTGAGCAGATAAATTCTTTAGCAATCAAGATGACATCATGAATTTTCTTGTTTTGGAGAAAATTGAACTGTTCTTTAGCTATTAAGTCACTAAGGACGAGTGTTAGTCTTCTAGATAAATTTTTGGCAATTAACTTATACATCACATTACAACATGATATTGGCCTGAAAATGTTGAGATAAACACCTTTTGATTTTTGGGAATAAGACATAGGAGGGTCGAATTGAAGGAACCCAGAACCTTTCCACTCTTTTGTGATTCTTTTACAACCAACAAAAAACATTTTTTCAGTAACTCATAGAACCTAATAAGACAATCCACCGTGAAGCCATCAGGGTCGGGGCTCTTTCCATGTTTCATAGAAGAGAGAAAAGATACAACTTTAGACTCTCACACATCTTCGATGAGATATTTGTCCATGTATTATGTAAATACGAGTTGATATTTGGTAACTACTTGTAATATATCTCGAATGGATCACCCTTCTGGTGTTTTGAAAAGGGACTAAAAATAACGAGATCCAACTTTTGCTTTGTCTGCAAAGGAAATTACTATGATCCCTTATTCGTTTTCGATTTCCCATATTGTGTTAAGGATCTTGCAGAATTTAGCATGCTGATGAAAACAATTGAGTTATTGTCTCCAACCTTCAGCCACATAATTTGACTTCTTAACCTCCACTATTGCTCTTCTAAATCTAGAAGAGAATTTCTATTGGATTCTAAGTCCTTGAGTAGCGAAATTCGAGTGTTTTGCATATATACCTTATCGAAAAATATAATAGAGATCCATAAGTTTTTCTTCAGTTTCACATAATTGTTTCTTCTTATGATAATTGTAGATTTTGAGCCAATTATTAATGGATTTCTTAACCCTGAAAAGGTTCTTAGAGAAATCTAACATCATCTACTGATCTCCATAGGATTCCAATGGTTTCCAATATATTTTTACCATAGACACAAAATGTTCTTCTTCCATCCAAATGTGGTTGAATTTGAAAGGGATAAGGGGTGATTCTGATTCTAACTTAATCTTGATGACTATTGGCCTATGGTAAAAAATCCCTCCTTCACCCATCGATGAGTTTAATGAAAGAATACATGATAAAAAGTATTCATAATCAAGGAATCTATCCAAAGGTTTATAGAAAACATATTTTATAGTTGACAAATTTCATCAAGTGGGAACCAACTTCATCAATTTGATATCTGCGAAATGGCGGGCTTCCAAAAAACAAATAAAGAAGCCCTTTTGTGTGTCCATTCAAGGAACGTCACACAAAATATTTGACTAACAATTTAATCCATATTGTTGAATGGAAAAAAAAACATGAGGAAAGAGCCTTACATGCAGGGCTCCATCTAGATAAGATCTCTCATGATTGTCCTTCAATGTCAATGGAACAATATGACTAGTTCTCCAACCACAACTATAAAATACTCATAGATTTAATTCCAATGCATTTAGTTTCTTGAATACGTAGAAAATTAGCCTTGAGATTTTACAAAAACCTTTTGTGGGATAAATGTTTTTTGGGGCACCCTACCTATCTCACATTAAAATATACAATGATCATTTTAGGGGACATTTCAAGGCTCTCCCTGCTCTAAGGGCCCTAGTGATGGGTACTTGTTTCCCCTTTTGAATTTCCATGACATATTTTTCTTCATCCTTGAGTAAGTGGGATTTTCAACCCATAGGATTGGGTTGAATAGGGTCATGGGATAAAACACCCTGAGAAGGAATTATCCTCATCGACTTGTACTTGGATTGGAGAGAGTAGGATTTCTTGGGTGAGGAACTGGGACCACACTTTCCACTTGGGAATGCCTTATCTAGAGACCCTTTGTATGGGGCCCCTTTCATAGAAATTGAGGGTGAGGAAACAAAAGTTGGTAAAAAAAGAGGGTCAACAAGGATATATGGGATAGGGACAGGGATATCGGGAGGAAAAAATATTCCTTTAGGTAACAAAAGAGCATCGAGGGTAGGGAGAGAGTTAGGAGAGGAGGATCAAAATATTATAGAATGATAAATGGGGAGAGAATCATCTGAATTGACAAATAATTTAGAGATGGAGGGGGAAGATGAGAATTCTTTACCTAAATGGTATGAATCATGAGTAAATGCATCTGGATGAGGTGACACCAACCTTGTAGGGACTGGAGGAGTGAATTGTTCTTCGATCCGATGATTATTGATGCAAGAGCATCACTCACTCATCAAGCGAGCCAGCGCATGGAGAAAAAGAATACAACTAGACAGCACCAGCACATATGTTTTTGAAATACTTTGAAAAATTGTCGCGCCGCCATTTAAATGAAGGCATTCATAACATGGTGCACTTGTATTATATTGTATATAGGAAGGCATTTAATAAGTTTTAATGCTGTTAGATAGGAATTAATTGTAGATTTGATAGTTTTAGGTCTCAAGAGGGAAAACGGATATAGACACCCTCCTTTGTATCATTGTATTATTATCAGCATTTCATTCATTCAAGAGCAAGAGGAGAGCAAGCAGAGAATTGGTGAAGAATCCCCATGTACAGATATTGAATTAATAGGAAAGCTTTGATTCAATTCCATGGCTATGATTATTCTCTGTGTGTTGTTGATATTATGTTGTTGCATATTTGCTTCTTGTTATGCCTTTGTTTTATATGTTGTGTATGTGATTTCATTGTAGATTTGAAATCTGAGAGATTGAAGGAATGAGTTTCAATTGTTTCTCTGTCTGATCCAGGAGATTCCTGCATAGAGTGCAGTCGAATTCATCCGCATAGAGTGCGTTGATGAGGCCAGATAGTTAAACTCTTATTCTCATTTCCCAGAGTGAATTGGGTTATTAAAACCGTGCAGGAAAAGAGTGCAGGTTGGATTTGAAGTCTCAGCAACGATTCTAAGAAAAGGAAGACATGACTTCCATTGTCAAGAGGACATAGAGTCTGGCTGAGTTCTACACTTGAGAGTGGTTGAAGGTCGAGCGTAAGAAGTTTACGTAGAGGTATCTGAAGGAATCAGAGTTTATAAATCTCAGGAGGAAGAGTTTCGTTGAAAACACAGTGGAATAGGTTCCGAAGGGATTCGAACTGAGAGAAGTTGTGGGGCGGAAGAAATTCAAGAGGAAGAGAATCGACGACTTGAAATCGCTGTGGAGAATAGAGAAATTCCACTGACCGTCAGATCCTGGAGAAGTTGTGGGGAAGTTAACCCAAGTGCCATCGCATATCGGCATTCGGCGATCGACGAGGTGAGGCACAGATTCTTTGGAATCGCGAGTCACAATTTCTCGAGTTATTCTGAGCCGTTGATCTCCATCAAATAGGTGGCAAGAGATCCCAGCGTCTCAGGGTTCGGTGCTTGAGGGTTTCAAAAACATGGAAACTTATCATTGTGTATCCGCGATCCATGAAATATCGAAGGTGACATGGCAGCGTGGGTCCCCGGGAGCGAGTGGAGTCCAGGTGGCACAGGATTGGAAGATTGGCACCTCGGGACTCGGGGTTTGGAAGGTCAAGTTGTTGAGATCGCAAGTGGAAATATCCCGATAGGGAAGACCCCAACGAGTGGAAAGCATTGACTGTTGACCATTGGGGATTGGGGTTTGGAGTTGCACAAGAACGTGCATACAGGGTTCGCGACATCGCGAACGCTGATTTCCTGAGGCAACTACCAGGAGATCAAAAGAGTGTCCTGTGGGTGATAGGAAGTCCCGATATGGGATTTGAAGGGTATTGCAGCTCTTTGGGCCAAGGTATAGAAGGTCCTCGTGAGAGCGGTTGTTCGCCGAGGAACGGTTGTGTCAGACCATCAGGGATCGAGGTTTGGAGTTGCACGAGAACGAGCACACAGGGTTCGCGATACCGCGAAGCCTGATTTCCCAAAGTGACTTACGGGAGATCAAAAGAGTGTCCTGTGGGTGACAGGAAATCCCGATACGGGATTTGAGGAGCATTACAAGTCTTTGGGCCAAGGTACAGAAGGTCCTGGTGAGAGCGGCTATTCACCGAGGAACGATTGCCACCAATTATGTGGGATAGAGATATTAACCAACACTCTGTCTTCCAGATTCTTTTTTTCCCAGACCTTGAGAATTTTTCTAAAAGAGGGGGATATCCTTGAGCATTAAGACTTAATATGCCCTATCTCATGGAATCCATAAAAATAAAACAATATCTTCCAATAGTCTATCTTTTGGTGCCAAACCATATCTCTAAAAACCATGTTTATGTATCCAATCAGTCTGTCTCTCACATTAACATCAATCTGTATCCAATCCCATCTTCTATCGGATTTGGATTTCTATTTTGGATTGAGCCTAATAAATAATTCAAGATTATTCTCGATGGCTTCTAATGCTTCTCTAGTCCAAAACCAGATGGGGAGTCCTAGTAATATGAAAAAAACCAACCTTGAGGTAGTGGTCGAACGTGTGGTTGCACCCAGAGATACTATAATAAATGGTATCATGACCCGTGCACACATAAGTGGATCAAAGCCCACCCCCATGTCCTTCAACTTTCAGTCCCCGAGGTGTAGAATAGTCGGTGACGGAGTGTGTTGTTAAGACACTCCGTGATGTTAAATTCACCGGTTCGAAACCTGCGGGGACAAAAAATCCAACCATGTTAAGGGTTGGTGTGGCTCAGGCCGGGTGAGATCCCTGGGTGATTTTGATGGCTTAGATGCCCCTGAGTCGCGGTTTCTCATGCCACAGGTTAATCGCGTAGCCAACAGGTCTCGCACAAATTAACAAACAAAAAAAAAATATGGAAAAAACCAGCATAATTTTTACACCCTCCCATTCAGGATCAAAATTAATGGTCCACTTTCATAGATCCAAAACTGAAGGTATTCTTTTCCAAAAGAACTTCATTGTAATCCAACGAACACAAAATGAAATAAATCCATCGCCTTACCATGACATGGAATTGAGGGATATAACCTAAACATGACTACCAATTATTTTCTAGATATACGCTTAACAAAGTGTCCCCTATAACATTCCTACATAATCTTCTAATGAGTGTTCTATCTACATATTGTGTAACTTCCTCGACCTAACATCCTGACCTACAATCATTTAGAACTTTCCATCCTTGGCTTTGATACGATTTATTTTTCAATTCGATTTAGCTAATAAGCCTAATTTCAGGTCTTTCTTATCTAGGCTCAATTTGTCTCTTTGCTTGCTAGCCTGATTCATATGATTAGATGAAGGAAAAGATCAAGAAATGGAATTATTTTTGAAGTCCTCAAGAAAGTTTCCTTCATTAAAGGATGGAATCAGACCTGATTTTTGCTCGGCTTCGTTAACTGGATCATTAACTCTCACTCCCTTGGAGTGTTGGATACATGTACCATGTTCTCTCACTCGAGGACTTCCATGGATCTTGTCATCCATGCAAAAGGATCGGGATGCAAACATATTGATCACATAGTCAAGATTTTTCTCATCATCTAGATCCATTTCACTCGACCTAAATCGTGTTTATGTGAGCTAGGTGTATAACAAGGATATACAAGAAAGATCCTACCTACAAAACACATAAGCTAAGTCTGAGATCAGAATTTGGCTCCCAGAATAATGGAGAGAGAAAGTTGTGAGGGGAATGGATTTAAAGCCTAGGCCCTTGGACCTATGATTTCCTCATAACGGGGTAAGGGCTCCCTATGGCCTGGGCCTGAGGCCCTCAGTCTTGTGGCCTAGGTTTGAACCTCTATGTGACCCTGATCTATCAAAACTATAGACCTAATGTATCCCACTACATAAATGGCCTTATTTAATAAGGAGGACCCTTTTACATTAAATAACAATCTTCTAATATCTATTGGGCCTTATTCAGATAATATTTCCTTACACATTAATTAACTAACTATTTTCCAGCCTAAAATAGGGAGGTTAGGGTACAAAACTAAAACTATACCCACACACTACTTCAATAAAAAAAAAAAAGGATTTCATCGATTTATGGATATTGCAACCACTGAGATCACTACAGGAACATGCTAACCATTTGTCATTTCTTCCACAAAAATTTGTTTCTTCATTGATATGTAGATGATCCTACATGTGTGGATTTTTCAAGGGTTCAAAGGGATTTTTGGGTGGGTTGCACATTTCAACACCTACCAATTAGGAATTGCCACATGTCACTTCCTTCATAACCTCCAATCTACAAGTATGATCTGAATTGGATTTAACAGAAGTTCTTTGCCTCTTCCATCATACACCTCTTCCATCCAATTAAGACTCTAACTCTAGTTACACATTTTCATTAGTGGGGGATGGGTAATCATACCAATACCCAATGGTTTTTCACCGCTGTGGTGTAACAAGACTAAATTTCTCTCTTACATAGACTACAACTCTCATTTATCTTCAAATGATGAGTCTCATCATACACAGTTGAAATAAAAACATTGTCTACTATCTCTCTCAAATGATTATTGCAACTCAAGTGCTATGATCCAGTCCCATTTATGGAAGTTGAGTTTGAACATAATGAAATTTTTTTCACATTTGATTATATCCTTGTTAAAATCTAATGGTTGTTAAATGACTACATTTGACTATGAATCCTATTTTGTAAAACTACCCAAATTTTCCCAACATTGAAATAGGTCTTCGACACTATGTAATCCCCATTCATGAGACAGGGAGACATGATATGAATATCATTAAAATATCAACCCTCAAGAGACTATCTCACCATAATAACATAAATATGATCTCCCATGTAGGCCCACAATTCATTTAAGCACATGTAAAAGGTGCAAAAGTAAAAATGCAAAAACAAAACAAGAAAGGATTGATAGATTTAATTGCAATCAAGTGCCCTTGTTTTTAAATAAACATAACCACACACAACATTCATAATCCATGTAAATTTATAATATAAATTAACATTCAATTGCAAATTCGACAATAAAGATAGAACGCTTATCTTTATTCAAAGATGGTCCAAGAAAATCATTGTGATAAATTTTCCACTCAACTATAAGCATAGAGGGTAGATGTCACCCCCATGCAAGCTATGAGGCCATCAAGGTGAAGGAATTCAAGATACATACTCTATGCTCACTCGACCCAACCCATTTCTCTCATGGATTAGTCAATCTACTCACTACAGAGAACTCTAATCCTATCATCCAATGATCAAGTAGACATGCCACTACCTCCACTACCCTAAAAAAAACAAGGAATATATTACCCTTGTTTCCTTAATATCCCTGCACAAATATTCATCCCTTCTAGTTCCCTTCAACGTAGGAAAAAAATCAATTTGTTGAATTCCCTTTCAAAATAATTTGGAAGAATATAACTTCACTCTCAAGAAACCAACACCTATCAATAGCCTATGGGTGAAGGATTCCTAACTCACCCAATCTCTATACTCACCTACAACCTCTCTACCTACTTCCCAAGGTCTTCAATTTCCCCTTTCACGATGTTAATTTTTGGTCATCTTCAAATTTCTAGTTAATAGAAATAGATAGAGAACATAAAATGAAAGTTGGATAACATTGAATGTGAGAAAAGTGAAAATGAATTAACATTAAGTGATTTGAAGGTATAACACTAAATTGTGTTGAATGAAGTACTCTTACTCTATTAAAAATGACTCCATTAATTATTTCCATATGATATATTTAAATTATTTAAATAATTGTTAAATATAATTTTAGGTAATGTAAACAAAATATTATTTCCGAAGTGATGCTATTGTTGGAGTGATGATGAACCATATTTCATAAAACATTTCCATATCAAAGTAGTGACCAATCAAATTCAATACAAAACTTATAAAAATGTTTTGAATTAAGAAATTAATATATTTTCATATTGAGAATAAATACTATTTAATCGTTAAGAACATGTGTTTCCTCCTTGGAGGTCACGGGTTCAAATCCAGAAGAAGTAGGTTATGTACACCTACTTATACTTTAGTATTCAAATTGTCGTGCGAAGGGTCCCCTTGTCACACAAACAAAGAGATCTCATACACCAATTGGTGTCTTGCTTCGCCATAACGTTAAAAATATATTATTATTATTATTATTATTATTACAATGAGGTGGTTTATTAATGAAAAAATCAAAGTTTCTTTCTTATCGTCTTGAAATCAGGTTACATTGGTCATGCCCAATGTCTACATATTATATATCTAACTCCACTTTCATATTTTCCACTTGCTTCATTCACTCAATGTTCACATCTTTATGTCTGGTAAATCTTTGTTTCTAGTAAACCTAAAACCATCTAGTTTGCATAAAGGCCAAAAGACAAAGGAGTGTCAAGTGTTATAGCTCTATGATATACTTACGGGGTATAAAAATAGTGTTTATCCCAATATCTCAGGGCACTAACTAAGGAATCTTGATCGTTCCCTTAGTTGTATCACCCGACTACCCAAGTACTAAAGAGTGATCTCCCTAAATGTTTTTATTAGTGTACAAGATGGTTGACATATTTATCTACTTTTGGTTTAAAATATACCTAGGATATGTTTGATATACCCAAAGGTACATGGAAGCCATATTCCATACACAAGTGTTGTCTTATGTGGTAAAACTTGAAGATCTGCCAACATGCATTACAAGGGTTTCCAACAAAGTGATTCCAATTGTATTTCAAACATGTATTCTTCCCCAACCACACTTTTACCCATTAAATAATATATCTCATTCTTATTTTAATACCCTTGAATATGTATCTATCTTGAAAAACTTTATACTAAAATTTTGAGGCATGATGGCTCATGAAAGATCTCTGATACCACTTGCAGTTTTACTTAAATCTTAAAATTGAAACACAAACTAGGCATATAGAGATAATAAGTGCAAAAAACTATGTACAAGAGATATTGAAGTAAAATATGCAAATTAAACCTTTGTATTAATTATATCTAGAAGAAATAAAACAACATTCCCTTTCTTCTTAAGGTGGAACAACCTTTTATTGAGAAAATATCCAAACAAAACAATAGTCGACAAAACATTCCATATCCTTCTACCTCTTTAAATAGAAAAACCCTAACTAGTTCTCTGATCATTAATGAGTACCAACTATGCAAATGGCCATTTTCTTCCCTTGGAAAAATTATTTTATATTAAAAAATGAGAATATACATGTTATAGTCCATACATATCATAGACCTTCTATCCCTTTAGAATATATGTTCCATCCTAATTTTTTCATTTTGGAGAGACTATTAATCTTTTTATTGACTTTTTTTTTACAAAAAGATGAAACTTTTTATCTTGCTATAAAAAGGCATTTTCCAACCTATCCTCAAACTATTTATGTTTACCTTCATTTACATAGAGAAAATATCTACCAACTATGTTTTTCAACTTTATTATCTTAAAACAAAAATTCCATACCTTATATATCTTCTCCATCTACGAATTCATAGTATCCAAATCCTCCAATAGGAAGAGTCAATGCTTCTTTGAATAGCTCATCAGCTTTAGCATTGATTTCTATAAGGATATGGCTAAAATATAGCCATTCAAAATGTAAGTAAGGAATTTTATAATTTGAACAATGTTCTTTTGGCATGCCCAATTTATAATCAGTTTGGAATCCCCTAGGACCTACAAATTCTTGATGTCCTTTTCTTTTGTAGCATCCAGGAGGGACCACAACGCAACAAATTCTACCTTATTTCTAGTTTCAAATCCTATAGAAAATATGATGTGAATATAATGAGTCTTTTTTATGAAGAGGAATACCCCACTCCATAGACCGAAGGTTTCCCTTAGCACGCCACGTCAAAATAGACCCATGGGATCTCAAAATCATGTTTGTGAATCACTAGATTTATGTGCTTCTTAGTCTTTGCTTTAAATTTGAACTCATTTTCGTGATTCAGTGTGATGATAGTTGTAAGTTCAAGGGGAATATTAGTATACATGAATATGATTGAATTGCAATCCCACCACATGTTTGTAACCACTAGGTTCAACATACCTTTGAATTAGATGACAAATTTATCAGAGACCCATTCGAGAAAACAGTCTTGAAGATTATATATATCCCAGTTACCTATTTATCTTGAATGTTATTCATTACCTAGATTGCATAAGGACAAGAAATAAAAATATCAAATACAAATTCTACATCATTTTTGCATAAAGAGCAACGACTAGGGACAATCCATCCACGTTTTACTCCATTTTCCCAAGTTAATAATTTATTATTTAAAACTAGCCATAAAGTGATTTTTAATTTCAAGTGGACATTTAACTTCCATAAGTATCCCCACCACCATATTTTTGGACCCACATGCATGGCTTCCCTAGGCTTTGTAACCCATTTTAGTTGTATACTTATTGATAGAAGGATTTTGGACCAAGAGAGTGAGTCAAATATTTATTCATCTAAATAAATGAAATTAGTAATAAGAAGTTCAATGCAGTGATTCCATTCTTTGGCCAACTCCCCTTCTAATCTTAATAAGTTTGTATACTTCCACCCCTCACTTCCTCTTAGCCGAGTCATCGAGGTCTTAGCACCATTCAAAGATAGAACACCCTTCCTGACCAAATATTGGGAGAGATATTAAGAAAATAGGAATTCATTGTTAGCTCCTAGCCATAGATCTTTCCCATTTTGAACCTGATTTCCATTACTAATCTTCCAAACAATCCAATCTCCCACTAGAGGGAAGGTTGTAACTATATATTTCCAAACAACCAAGCCATTTATCGATTTTATGGGAAACTAGAACAAGTCTAAAATTAAAGAATTGGGAAGGTATTTGGAGCTTAAAACTCGCTCCCATAAAGAGTTACTATGCACCAGTCTCCATCGACTACGTTCAACCAATTCCTAGGTAAAAGTGAAGATGTTCTTTAGACCTCACACACCTAAATCCATAGGGGTAGCTAAAGACAACCATTTAACTAAAGGAACACCTCTAGTCTTTTTTTTCCCCAACCACAAGTATTGAAGTCTAACCTTCTGGATTCTGGTTAGGATCCCCTTAGATATTGTTGGTATGGAGTACCAATACACTATAATACTTTATAGAACCAAATAAAGTAACACCAATCTACCTCCTCTAGAGAGAAGGCGACTAACCCAAATCAGTATTCTGGATTCGATTTTTTTGACAAGCCATTCCCAATATGAAACTATGTAGTTGTATAGTTTAAAAAATAATTCCAAGTATTTGAATCCATTGTGAAAATTGTACCTAAAATAAAGGATAAGATCCACAATCATTCTTGATTCTTTGGTGTAGCATTGATGTAAAATGAGTCATGACTTGTCAAAGTTGATTTCCATTACAATAGCCATATAATAAAGATCAAGGATGTCTTTTAGCCTTATTATATTGGTGGATGATCCATAGGCGCATCATAAGATGTCTTCAATGAAAACAAGGTGGGAGATGGATTCCCTTTTTGATCCTTAACTCTTATTGACCTAAAATATTTTGATTCTTTGAATATCCTACTCATAGCTTCAACAATTATGATGCAAGATCATCGCCAACAAAGCATAAGCGTGGAGAAAAACTAGACACACTAGTGCACATTTTGGAATATTTTGAATTTCAAAAATGATCAATGTATTAATGAGATATCTAACAAAACGTTTTGAGTTATACATATCTTTAAATGTTTGAAGGTTGAGCCATCATGAAAGGTTGATGGGGAAATTTATTTGTTTTGAGGATCGGATCGCAATACAGATTTGGAACTTGCATTCTTATCTATCTGATGCATTATTTATTGTAATAAGCGTTAAGTAGTTGATGTCATTTAATTACATTTAAAGTAGCGTAGAGTAGTTGGAGGGAATGCTCGAAGAGCGTCTCTTTGTATAAAATACTTGTAATATTTCCCAGTATAGGTTGTTGTTCATAAGTTGTTGTTAGCATGGATGTTTGTTGTTGTTGCAGATAGAGAAGAACCAAAAAATAGTTGAACCTATCTAATATAGGTCGAGGAGTAGTGAAGAATAGTGTATGTATGTATACAAGTTTCAGTGGATAAATATAACATAAATATATATATATTGTCCCAAATGTGTGTGGTTGTGTATCTATCTGAATGAATGGTAGAGTTTCTGTTATTTTTCAGTTCTCTGTTATTTCTGTTCTTGAATCCATGAATGCATTTTCTTTGTTGAATGTATGAGTTGTTTTGAGGAATAAATAAGTCCCAGGTAATTATTTTTTGTGAGAGAGTGCAAGGTGTGCATAATGTCTGCAAGGAGTGCGTGACTGGATCTATTTTGACTCTAAAGCTCAGGAGAGATAGTGGAACTTATACCTCTACAAGAAGTGCATTGACTTCTACAAGGAGTGCAGAATAGAGTTTTCAGACTAAGAAGCTCAAGAAGGATAGCGTGATTCAGTCATGAGGGAGTTAAAAGAAGTTGGAGAATAGTCATAAGGAGTGCAAAGTCATTCACAATGGAGTGAGTGTGAATGAAATTTTGTTGCAAAGTGTCCATAGGCCGAGAAGTTCAACTAAGGGTCGAAGAGATTGTTAAGGGGAACAAACCAAGGAAGGAAAGATCACGAGGGAGAATGGCAGAAATATTCAAGGAAAGAAGTCCTTGAATTTCTTGTCAAAACCAGTAAGTGAAAGATTCGTTCTCAGAGGGAGACGAAATATTCCATAGCATCAAAATATGGTGAAGTTGTAAGGAGGAGAATCAAGGAGAATTTTGGTACTTCAAAGGTTCGACAAGTTGAATACATGTCAAAAGAAAAGTCGCGAAGTTTGAAATCGCGATTCAATCTCGACCATTGATCACAGAAGAGCACGTGGCAACATGATCCAAAGATTCATAGATCGGGATATTGGAGGTTGTGAATAAAGGACCTAGAGTTTCATGGGGTCTCGAAATCTGAACCATTGTGGGGTTGACAAATCTGAGGAGACACGTGGTAAAGTTCGGAGACTCAGAGCCTAGCACTTCGGGAAGGAGTGAAGAGAGGATTCATGATATCTCTGAAATCTGAGCCATGAAGGAAATAGACCCATGATCATAGCCGTGGTCACTTGTGGAAGAGCCTATGTGTGTGGGTAAGGTAGTTTAGGTGTCCGCAGGGACCCAAGGAGTCTCTTCGACTCACAATTTCAAACTATCCAAGATCGAGAGGTCAAAAAACCCTTTTGGAGGGAAGGGTGTTTGGACCAAATTGTGAGAAATAAAAATGGGGAGAGAAGGAATCCTTGTCTTATACCTATAGAGTCCTTGAATAAACTTGAGGGGGAACCATCAATTAACACATCGAAAGACACAGATTGGAGACACCCCATAACCTAGTTAACCACTTCTAAATAAATCCCCATATGGACTAAGACCGGTCTCAGAAAGGTCCAATTCACTTGATCATAAGATTTAGATGGTCAAGCTTCAATATAGTTTTTTTTTTTTTCTTTTCTTCACTAATAAGATAACTTCTTGAGAAATCAAGTTGACATCATGGATTTTCCTCTTTTGGAGAAAACTTAAATGTTCTTCATATATTAAGTCGTCGAGGATGGGTTTTCTTCTTCTCGCTAAAATTTTGGCAATTAAGTTGTATATCACATTACAATATGATATTGGCCTAAAATAACTGAAATAAATCCCCCCCTTATTTCTAGGAATAAGGCATAGGAGGTTTGAATTGAAGGAACTCAGAACCCTTCCACTCTTTTTGGATTCTCTTACAACCAACAAATAATATTTTTTTAGTAACTCATAGAACCGAATAAAAAACTCCACCATGAACCCATCAGGGTTAGGGATCTTTCCACATTTCATCCTTCGTGAGACCTTTTTTCATGTCTTTTTTAAAGACAGGTTGAAATTTGGTAACTACCTGCAATATCTCTCGAATGGGGCACCCTTCTAGTGCTTTGAAAAGGGACTAAAAATAATGATCTCTAGATTCTTCTTTGTTTGCAAAGGATATTACTAGGACCCCTTCTTAGTTTTCAATTTCCTAGATCATTTTAAGGCTCTTGTGGAAGTTAGTGTATTGATGGAAAAAACTTGGAGTTATTGTCTACAACCTTCAACCACAAAGATCAACTCCTTAACCTCCAAGATTTCTCTTCTAATTCTATAAGGGAGTGTCTAGTGGCTTTTAATTCCTTGAGTAGCACTATTTCAGTGTTGTACATAGATCCCTCATCCAAAATTCGATACAAATCCATAATGTTTTCTTCTTTTTCACATAAGTGTCTCTTCTTATGAGCATTGTATATTTTGAGCCAATTTTTAATGGCTTTCTTAACCCTAACAAGATTCTTAGAGAACTTGAACATCATCGACTAATATACAGAGGATTCAAATGGTTTCTAATAGATTTTTAAAATAAACACAAAATATTATTCTCCCATCCAAATGTGGTTGAATTTGGAATGGATAGGGGGCAAGGTCGATTCTGATTTGATCTTGAGGACTACCATCCTATGGTTAGAAATCCCACCACCCACCGATGAGTTTACTAAAATCATACATGACAAGAATTCTTCGGAAGAAGAAAATATATCCAACCTTTTACAGACAATATATTTTCCGATTCACTAATTTCACCAAGTGGGAACCATCTTCACTAGTTTGACATCTACCAGATGATGGCCTTCCAAAAATTAGATAAATAAGTAATTTTACGAGTCCATTCTAGGAAAGTCAACCCAAACTTATCTCCAAGAGATGGTAAAGTTAAAGTCTCCACCAACCATAGTGTAAGGTTCATTGAACATGCTTGTAGAATCCAAATCCTCTCAGAATGGGATTCTATTAGCATAGGGTACATAAATGTTTAAAATTGAAAATGGAAAGCCAAAATCTTTGACTAACAATTTAATCGAGATTGTTGAAAGAAAAAAAATTGAGGAAAGAGACTTGGACATAAATCCCCATTGAGATAAGATCCCTCCTGACTTTCCTTCAATGTTAATGGAACAAAATGACCATTTATTCAACCACAACTCTAGAATACTCCCAACTTTAATTCCACAACATTTATTTTCTTGAATAAGCATAACATTAGGCTTCATATTTTGCAAAATAATTTTGAGTGATAACCATTTTTGGGGATTCCATACCCCTCTCACATTAAAAGATACAATGATAATTTTGGGGAACATTTAAGGGTTGGCCCAAATCTAAGGGCCTTGGTGATGGGTACTTGTTTCCCCTTTTAAATTTCCATGAAATTTTTTTCTTGATCCTTGAGTAAGTGGGATTTTCAACCCACGAGATTGAATTTAATAGGGTCAACGACCAAACCACCTTAAGAAGGAATTATCATTGTCGACTTGTAGTTGGATTGGAGGGAGTAGGTTTTATTGGGGGGGAAATGGAACCACCCTTGCAGCTTGGGAATTCCTTACTAGGAGACCTTTTAGATAGAGGGGACTAAGAGGAAAGAGGGCCCCCGTTCATATAAATATCGGGTGAGGACAAAGAAGGGGTTAAAAAAAGAGGGTTAGCGAGGACAGATAGGATAGAGATCGATATCGTGAGAGGAATAAATATTCCTTTGGGGATGAATATTTTTTGGGGTAGGGTGAGCATTAACAAAGGAGGATAGAGAAATTACATAATGATAAATGGGTAGAGAATTGCCTGAATTGACCAAGAATTTAGAGATGGAGGGGGGAGAGAAGACTTATTTACCTGAATGGTATAAATATTTAGCTTTATCCATCTGAGGTGCCACCAACCCTACAAGGACTAGAGGATCAGAATGTTCTTTGATCAGAGGGTTATCTAGGATAGAGCTCTTAAAAAACCCTCTATCTTCCATATTATTTTTTACCTAGGCCTTGAGATTTAAAAAAAAGGGGGGGGGGATATCCTTGAGCATTGAGACTAAATATGCCCTATTCCATGGCATCCATAACAATGAAACATGATCTTCCAATACTCTATCTTTTGGTGCCAAACCCTATATCTGAAAACCAAGCCTAGCGATTCAATCAGTCTGGTTCTCACATTAACCTCGATCTATATCTAATTTCGTCTTCTATCGGCTTTGGATTCTCAGTTTGGCTCGAGCCCAATAAAGACTCTAAGTTTATTCTTGATGGCTTCTAATGATTCTATGGACCAAAAATTGACAGTGAGTCTCGGTAATATGGTCCAAACCCTCATAATGTTTACATGCTCCTACTCGGGATCAAAATCAATGGTCTAATTTCACAGAACCAGAATTGAAGGTCCCCAATTCCAATTCTTTCCCAAAAGCACTATGCAGTCATCCATTGAATGCAAGATGAAATAATTACATCCCCTTCCCATGGTGTGGAAACGAGGGATATAACCTAACCACAGCTGCCAATTATTTTCCATCCATACCCTTAACGAAGCCTCTCCTACAACTTTCTCATAGAATCTCCCAATGAGGGTTATGTTTGCATATCGTGTAACTTCCTTGGCCTAACATGTCAAAATATAATCGTTTGGAACTTTCTAGCCCTGGATTTGATATAATTGATTTTTTTATTCAACCAGGCTATCAAACCCGATTTTGGGCCTTTCTTATCCAAGCTCAAGCTCTCTCTCTAATTGCCATCCTGATTCACAGAATTATACGAAGGAAAATCTTGAGAAATGGAATTGTTTTTGAATTCCTTGAGAAGGTTTCCTTCATTAAAATAGGGATTCTGACTCGGATTTGTCTCACATTTTCCAACTCAATCATTAACTTTGACTCCCTCAAGGTGCTGGATACATGTAACATGTGTGTTGGCTCAAGGACTTCCCCAAAACTCATGATATGTGCAAAATTCCCTTGATGCAAATAGACAGATCCCATAATTGGTGTTTTCCCCATCATCTATATCCATTTCACATGACTTAAATCTTGTTGTCATGAGCTATATGCTTGAAAAGGAAAAACACGAAAGGTCCTACCCATGTAACACATAATCCAAGTTTGAGATTGGACTATGGTTGCTGGAAGAAGGGAGAGAGAGAAAACTATGGGGGGAAGGATTTAGGGCCTTAGGCCCTTAGACCTGCAATTTCCTCAGAATGGGGAAAGGGCTCCTTGTGTCCCATACCTAAGGCCCTCGCTACTGCGACCTAGTGTTGAACCTCCATATGACCCCGAGCTACAGACCCCAAACTACATAAATAGACTTATTTAATAAAGAGGACCCTTCTACATTAAATAACCATCCATTATTATCTAATGGGCCTTATTCAAAGAAGATGGAATTATACATTAAGTAACTAACTCTTATCCATCCTAAAATAGGGAGGTTAGGGTACGAACCTAAAAATATACCCACACACTACCTCAATGCAAAAATAATAGGCTTTCATTGATTTGTGGATATTGCAACAACCGACATCACTACATGACCAAGCTAACCATTTGTCATTTCTTCCACAAAAAAATGTTGCTTCATTGATATGTAGATAATCCAACATGTGTGGATTTTAATGTGGGGGTTCAAGGGGATTTTTGGGTGGGTTGCACATTTCAACACCTACCAATTAGGTCATGTCACTTTCTTCATAACCTCCATTCTACAAGTATGCCATGAATTGGAATTGACAAAAGGTCTTTCACTCTTCCATTATGCGTCTCTTCCATCCAATTAAGACCCTACCTCTAGTTTCACATTTGCATTAGTGGGGGAGGGGGGATCATACTAATACCCAATGATTGTTCACCATGACTGTGGTGTAACAAGACTAAATTTCTCCCTTACATAGACTACAACTCTCATTTATATTCACATGACAAGTCTCCTCATTCATAGTTAAAAAAAAAAAGCATAGTTTTCTATCTCTCTCAAATGATTCTTGCAACTCAAGTGCTATGATCCAATCCCATTTATGGATTGGATCATAATTTTTTTCTCTCACATTTGATTCAATCCATGTTAAAATCTAATGCTTGTTAAATAACTACATGCGACTATGAAGCCTATTGTGTTAAAGTACCAAAATTTTCCCAACATTGAAATAAGGCTCAGATACCACACTATTGAAATAAGGATAAGATACCACACTCTTGAATTCCTTTTGGGAATAATTTGGAAGAATATAAATTCACTGTCAAGCAACCAACTGCTATCAATAGCCTATGGGTGAAGGCTTCCTAACTCTCCTAGCCTCTATACTCATCTACAATCTCTCTACCTCTTCCCAAAGGTCTTCAAGTTCTCCTTTTACAATGTTAATTTTTGGTCATCCTCAAATTTCTAGTTAATAGCAATAAATAGAAAACACAACACGGAAATTGGAAAACTTTGAATGTGAGAAACGTGAAAATGAATTAACATTAAGAGACTTGAAGGTATGAGTCTCTTGAATGAAGTACTCTCACTCTATAAAAAAATACTCCACTAGTTAATTCTATATAATATAGTTAAAATATTTAAATAAATTTTAAATATAATTTTATATGATTTAAATAAGTAAAAAAAAATATATTGATGATGATGATGATGATGATTAACATCCACTAAGACCTAATTGTTATATCGGACCTTAAGAGGGTAAGTGATTACTTGTGATTCTTTAAAATTTTGTTTCTGTGCTCGAAAAACATTAAGAGAAGCTTTCCAAGATCACCATACTTTCGTTGAGTTAAGAGGTTAGGAGGGTTGGTAGTGCGATCAATATTTTGAAAATGACATCTAATATGGGTATAGGCTAGACAATCTAAGAGAAAGTGTTTTTCATCTTCAACCTTTTTTGTGTCACAAAGGTGACACACTCTTTCATTCCATGGCGTTTTAGGAATTGACCAATGCCCAGTTTCACTATGGAGCTTGTGAGAATTTGTTCTTATCTTAGAAATGCTTATTTTTTTCTTTACACTTGGAAAGATAGATAGATAATTTTGATCTTCTAGACTAGGTTTGATTACATCTTTATAATACCTTAAATTTATTTTTTCCTCTAACTCTTTATCGCACCACATTTTTCCTTAAATTTTGATTTGATGTTTTTTTTAATAGTATCTTTATTCTGCAAAATGGTTTCTTCCATGATTCCCCAATAGTTTAGCCAAGACCGAACGTCTTTATGCCATCCTCGCTTGAGTCGATGGTGGTTATGACTTCATTTGGAAGCAATTTTAGGTATCCTCTTTTCTTCCATGTTGTTTAGCTTGTTCTTATACAATGGGTATCTAGTCATAGCCATGCTCTCAATGGGGGAGAGACTTGTTTCTATGAGGAGGATGGGATAGGGCGTGTTTCCTTTAATTTTGAGATTATAGGTTATAAAATTCTTTTCTATTTTCTCTATGTTTCTCCAGGATTCACGAGAGATACTACAACCCCGGACTTCACATCCATAAAGAATAGCAGGTGTAACAAGAGTCTCAAAGAGGAGTTTCTTCTTATCCCAACTCCAAAGTTCAGCTGATTTACAATTGTTTTCAAGCCCATAATAATCTTTCCATCCCCCAATAATCCTTTTCTCAATGCTATAATTCCAATTAAGCTTATGGTGAATATCAATTCCAAGATATTTGTATGAAGTCACTTCCTCCAAGTTGTTGTTGTCATATACCAAGGTATCATAAGTGCTCTTATTGGATTTAATAATCATGACCTTAGTCTTATGAGTATTAATAGTTATACCGATATTGGAGCAAAAATCCTTGAGGATTCTTAGTTGGTTTTCAAGATCATGGGG
The DNA here is from genome assembly GCA_010110895.2 of Picea sitchensis. Taxonomy (NCBI): domain Eukaryota; kingdom Viridiplantae; phylum Streptophyta; class Pinopsida; order Pinales; family Pinaceae; genus Picea; species Picea sitchensis. The sequence goes on along the minus strand of SNQJ01S0059916.1, from coordinate 31,163 downwards.
ACTCCTTGCCATAAGAACGATATCATCGGCATAAAGAATAATATTGATGACTGTACCGGTGAGAGTAGGGCTGACACAACCTGCTTTTTCCAAGAATTCTTCTAATTTATCAATGTATATGCCAAAAAGGGTAGGGGACAAGGGGCAACCTTGTTTGACTCCGATATTCTAGTTAATCTCTTTTGACTAGCCCTCAGTGTTTTTAAACTTAGAAATAACGTTCTCATACATCCTTATTGTAACAACCCTTAAATCGAGAGGCACATTTATCTCTTCCAACCTATTCCAAAGGTTTTTCTTAGGAACCATGTCAAAATCTTTTCTAAAGTCAATAAAACAACAAAAATATTGGTTTTAGTATTGCAGAACTCCTCCGCAATGATCCTAAAGGTAACAAGATGGTCAATAGTTAAATGATATCTCCTAAACCCAGCCTAGCCTTTAGTTCTTTTACTGCTACTTTCTATCCAAATGCTAATCTTCTTTTCCAAAATAATTCCATAAAGCTTGGCTAAAATCAGTCTAATCATAATGGTCCTATAATTAGAGGGAAAGTTTTTATCTCCATTTTTAAAAATAGGAACAATGAGGCTTTGCGTCTAGCGTTTAGGGAAGCCCTGTTTGACTGCTAAATTGAAGAGCTTGTGTATGATATAGTTAAACTATTCCACTAATTAATTACAAATCATATAGTTAAATTATTTAAATAATTTTTAAATATAATTTTATGTAATTTAAATAAATTTTAAATAATTTAAACAAAATATTATTTTACAAAGTGAATTTATTATTGGAGTGATGATAACCCATAAAACATTGCCATGTCAAAGTAGTGACTAGTCAAATTCAATACAAAACTTATAAAAATGTTGTGAACTAAGAAATTAATATATTTTTATATTGAGAATAAATAACATTTAATCTGGTTTGTTAATGGAAAAATCGAACTTCCTTTCTGGTCGTCTTGAAATTAGGTTACTACTAGTCATGCCCAACGTCTATAACATTTTCAACTTGCTTCGTTCACTTTCATGTTCACAACTTTATGTCTGATAAATCTTTAGTGAAATAGGTGTGTTCGAATTAGGTGTGTTTGAATTGTTCTAATGGAGGTTATTCCAAACGATCTCGTTCGACAGTACTTGGTAAGAGTACTTTACACATCACACAATGAATTGAAAGTTGTGTGCAGAAAATGGGAGTCTATCGTCAGTATCCCTAAGTTCTATGAGGAGAGAAAGATATATGGAACCAGCAAGCAACCACCGTGCTTGATTCAAAGAGATCTAAGAGCTCATCTCGCCTTCTTAATAACGGTTCATGACCCAGTCAACAACACCTGGGAAAGGCTACCTCCCATTGATGATCCCCTCTTTGTTGGAATAACATCATGGTCTCAGTGTGTTGCTGTGAACTGGAAGCTGGTTCATGACCCTATCAACGACACCTGGGAAAGGCTACCTCGCATTAATTAACAACAGGGTCTCAGTGTAGTGCTGTGAACCAGAATCTTGTTCTCATAGGCTGTGGATTCTTCCCATTAAACACGAGTCTAATGAAGAGTGTTTACATTTATGACTTTGAGTCTGCCAGATGGAGCCGCGGAGCTGACATGCCTACAACTCAATCCTTCTTTGCCTGCTGTGTCTCTTCTTCCACTGGACTTGTCTACATCGCTGGTGGGAACAATGAGCATCACAACCCTCTGGCGGCTGCAAAATCTTATAACTTGGAGGAAGAGTTGTGGGAAATTCTATCTCCTTTGATCCAACAACATGGTGATGGATGCATGGAAGGTAGATTCATGGTCTTAAGCGATGACAGAAGTGTAGAAGTTTTCGACCCTAGTGGGAGAACGTGGAGAAGTTGGGAAGTTATGTTTAGTTTTAGGGTAGATATATGGAAAAGTTTTTCCGTGGTTTCTTCTTCCGAGGAATTGTACGCTATCAATGAACGACAATGATAGGTGATGAAGTATGATGGTGGAAAAAATGTTTGGACTGTCATAGCTTCTCTTTCGCTACATATTTACCTCTTTACGTGTGCTACATAGTGGCGTGACAACCTCGGTGAACACATCTCTTATTTTCTTAATCCGTCAACAAGGCAGTGGATTGAAGTTAACGATGATGGTGAGGATGGTTTTGCAGGCACCGTCTTTTCTATAGAAACCGTGTAGATTTTGTTGGTTGTGGAGCTTGATTATATTCCTGATTTAGAGGTCCTTGCTTTCAGCTGTGTTTAAACCCAATGAAGTATTTACACCCCATAAGTATGCACACTCTTCCATGCAGGGGAGTGTAGAGGGGGGGTACCCCCTCTGCGGGGTTCGGGGGGGCTATCCCCCCAGTTGGGATGTCTGGGGGAAAGCGGGGGTTCGGGGGTGAAGCCCCTAAAGAAAAAATTGCCTTGTAAAAGTATATTGTAATTTCATTGTAAATTTGGACCGTTCATTATAAGGTCACAGATCTAATGGTAGAGATTATGTTAGGGTTTTTTTCCCTAGAAGGCAACCCTCTGACCAATGGTAGAGATTTTCATGTTTTTTAGGGTTTTTCCTAGAAGGCAACCCTAACATAAATTCTACCACCATATCTGTGACCTTATAATGATGGTGAATATTGTATTCTCGAGAGGAGGATAACGTGGAGAGAAAGAAGAGGAAGCAATGGCTTTGCTGTAGGTTGTATCCCCTTCATCGATGGATAATAATAAAGAAGGACCTGAAAATTTACAGGACATAGCTCCACAATCAAGGAACCATAAATCAGGCTCCCCTTAGGCCAGGTACTGTTTTGTTTCCGCATTTTTATTTTATTGCTCCATGGTCCGCTTTTCTTTCTAACAATTGGTATCAGGTAAGGTAAATCCCACAAGAAAAGAGGGTCTTTGGTCTGAGTGGGGGTTGCATGCCCTATGATGGAAAGGTTAGGGTCAAGAAATTTAACGCACTCAAACTACCGCCTATGAAGATGCAGATGGAAGACTATTTATAATGTAAGGATCTATTCCTACCATTGAGCGGGTAGAAAGTAGTGTCGGACGGCCATGAAAGGATGAAGAATGGGAGATCTCGACGTAGCTGGGTCTAGGAATGATACTGCTGAGCCTGGCAGCGTTGGTGTATTTCAATATTTCAAAAGAAAGACAATGGTATGGGTTTAATGGACGGTTGGCCAAATCTGTATAAAACCCTTTGGCGTTTAATAAAGCATTTCTAATGAAGAGATTATCAATATGAAGATGTCAGAAGGAGGGTCTATTGCGGATCACTAAAAGTGAATTTAATATGATTATCAATCAACTAAGTTCTATAAAGTGGACTTTGATGACAGAGGTTAGGGCTCTCTAATCTTGTGCTCAAGCTCTAAAGTCGGGAATGGCTTGGTCATATCGGCAACTCCTCGTCTCTACCAAATACTCTAAACTTTATGATGTTAGTTCGAAGTATCCTTAGTGAGGAAATGCAACGGAAAGCACAAGTGAGACATCAGGAAAATGCGCTGGAGCATGGCAATCAAGGGAAGACAAAAGGATAGAGGAAAGGGCTCGTGAAACCGCGGAAATTCTAGGAAATGCAGATCCAAATCCAGACTTGAACCATAGAGTGTTGGATTTGTGGTAAGAAAGGACATCTGAACAAAGACCGCAGAGCTCCAAAGAAACAAAAGAGATGGACAAAGAGGAGAGAAATTAGGAAAGCAAATGTATTAGGTGATGTGTTACAAGATGCTTTGATTCTTTCCTCAGAGATACATTTCCGAAACTTGCAGTAGTGACATTTAGGGAGCTTCTACTTCATGCCACACCCCATAGGGGAAAACATTTTGTGGATTTTCATGTTCAAGGTTGACTTTGAAAGTTCTTTATCTTGGGTGATGATGCACCACAAAATTGTTGGAATGGGAAAGGCAAAAAATAATGCAAATGAAATGGAAACCAAATGTGGTTTGCTAAAGAGGTAAACATGTCCCGATGGCGAAAAATCTGATTTCAATAGGGCGTTGGCAAGTAAATGTTGTATATCCATATTTACGTATAAGACATGGAAGGTCATCAAAGGATCATTGGTGATAGAGAAAGGGAGAGAAGGCGTGTACTACTTGTATTTCTATGTAACGGTAATAATCGGACTCTTCATATCTTTAGTCACAAGACGTGGGATACAACACTATGGCATCATATATCGGGACACATGAGTGAGAAGGGTATGTATTGTCCTTCACAAAATAATTTTTTTTCCATATCCTCAAACAAATTTGATTTGACTTCAGTGGAGTATCAGGTTTTATGGAAACAAAAAGAGAGCCGATTTAGTCGAAAAGAAAAGAAGAATGAAAGGTTAGGAGCTTGTGCATGTATGCATATGTATGGGGACCAACTTATGTATCATCTCTTGGTGGCTCCTATTATTATGTTACTTTTATTGATGATGCAACCAGGGAAAAAACTTGGTTTTATTACATTCGGCCAAAAAATCACATGTTTTTGATACTTTTAAGAAATGGGTTTCTGCTGAGAATGAGATAGGTGCAAGTTTGAAGTGTCCTAGATCGAGCAATGGAGGTGAATATTGGCAAAGAAGGATTTTGATGATTACTGCTCCTACCATGGGATTCATATAGAGAAGATAGTTCCAACAAACACCACAAGAAAATGGTGTGTCGTAGGGGATGAACAGATGGACCAAATGGAGCATGCAAGAAGTATGAGATTGCATGTTGGTTTGTACTTACAGCTCATGCATGATGTTGTTTTAATAAATAAACAGCGACCCCTCAAGCTCTGGATGGTAGAATTCTAGAGGAGGAATGGACAGAAAAAGGTAAACTATTTTATTTTGAAAACTTTCACAGAAGCATTTGTCCATATTGATAAAGAAAATAGAACAAAGCTTGGAGGAAAAATCCAAGAAGTGTACCTTTATTGATATGGTGTTACCGGACTTTAGTTATCGCTTATGGTACATAAAATAAATAAAATCATTAGGAGTAGAGATGCCCATTCAATGAGAACGCTTACTTACAAAGATTAAATGTGTGGAAAGAAACAGAAATGTAAAAACAAGAATACATAAGCCATGAGATCATCAAAAAACAAATTCCAAAGGGAACCCAAACGCAAATGTACAACAATAGGAGGTAGTAAAAATCTCAAACACCCGCAAGTGCCAGAATATCTACAAGGTTGCGTGGTCCTTGAATAATACTCTCCTTCATTATATTATTTATTGTTGACTGATCCTAGTAAACCAGAATGTTAAGAAGAGCAAATGTAGGTAGACACCAAAAATAAGTGGTAGTAAGGCATGAAAGAGGAAATGGATCTCTTGGAAAATAACCAGACTTGGACTTGGTCTACTTGGTTCACAAAGCAAAAAGAGCATTGTAGAATAAATAATTTACAAGTTGAAGGGAAGAAGATGGAGAAACCTGCACAAGGCTAGACTTATTGTAAAGGGGTTTGCACAAAGAAAGGTATAGATTTTGGATGAAATATTTCTCCCTGCTGTTAAAACACTTCAAATTGACCATTTTAAGTCTGGTATGAGAAGATTTGCATCTTGGAAATGTAGCTTAGGATGTAAAACAACTCTTCTTCATGGGATTTTATAAATACTTATATGCTGTTCTGGGTATGAGGTCAGCGGGAAGGGGAGAATTTGGTATGCAAGTTGAAGAAGAGCTTGTATACCTAAAACAAAGCTCCAAGGCAATGGTATTTCAATTTTGACACTTTTAATGACGTAATTGTGGTTATAGTAGATGTCATTCCCATCACTCATGTGTTTATTTTAAAAGCTAGAAAATGTTTCTATTATCTTGCTATTGTATGCATGACATGCTTTGTTGCAGGGACTAATATGTAGTATATAAATGTGCTCAATAAAAAATTAGCCAATTCATTTTATGGCGAAGGATTTGGGTGCTGTAAAGAAAAATCCTTGGCATGAGAATAACAAGAGATGTGAAAAATCACAAGTCGAATGCTGTCTCGTGGGTATGCACACAGAGATGGTGTTGGAGGGTTTAGAATGTAGAATGAAAAACCAATTAGTACACCTCACAACCATTTCAAATTATCCAAGGAAATAAAAGGTCCCAAGACACATTGAGGAGATAGAATACATGTCCGTGGTCCCTTATTCATCAAGAATTGGTAGCTTTGATGCATGCAATGGTTTGCACAAGACCGGGGAGATTCACATGCAGTGGGATTTTTGTGTAGGTATATGAACAATCCAGTAAAGAACATTGGGAAGCAGTAAAGTGGGATTCCCTGGCATTTGAGAGGTATCACTACACATGCATTATGTTTTATGCCTAGACACTTTTCTGCTGTGGATATGTTGATTCAGACATGGATGTGACAAAGACAGCAGGAGAAGCACCATGAGGCATGTTTTTACTATAGGTGGAACAAACAACAAGTTGGATTTCAAACCTAAAAAAGGTTGTTTCACTTTTCAACAACACAAAGTGCAGTATGTTGCTACCGCTGCAGGCTAGTAAAGAGATGATTTGGTTAAGCAAAGGGTTTGGTGCGCAATTGGGAAGGGAATTAGGGAGAACATTCTATTGTACCTGCAGATGCTGAGTGCCATTCACCTTGCAAAGAAATTAACCTTCCATTCTAAGACTAAGAATATATATATATCAGGTACCATTTCATATGTTTTTTCTTGGAAGATGGACATTTGGATTTGGAAAAGATACATACTAGCCGTAATCCCATAGACATGTTAACAAAGGGAGAATCTGTGGAGAAACCGAAAGTTCCCCGCCAAGCCTCGGTTGGTCTCAAGAATGAAGATGAAAATGAGAAATTTGTCGTCCAAGAAGGTTCAGAGTCCAAAATATACAAACTACAGGAGTTGTTGTGATCGGTTTCCAAGTGGGAGATTGTTGTTGTGAGGGTCGATTATCTCCATCTGCAGGTCCTTGCTTTTAGCCGAGTTTATACCCCATGAAGCATTTACACCCCACAAGTATGTAAACTCTTCCACATAGAGCAGGGCAACCCCTCCCTGTGGTCTGGGGCTATCCCCCGGGCCAGGGAAAGCTGGCCCAAAGTTGTGGTCTGTGGGTGAAGCCTTAAGGAAAAATTGTCTTGTAAAAAGTATATTGTAATTTCATTGTAAATCTAGACCGCTCATTACAAGGTCAGCTGCATCTAATGGTAGAGATTATGTTGGTTTTTCTTTCCTAGAAGGAAACCCCTCTTTATGAGGGAAATGTATCAAAGGCTATGGTTGATGGTGAATATTGTACTGGGAGAGAGGAGGACCGGTGAGAGAAAGAAGAGGGAAGTTACAACTAAGCCTATTGTAGGTCAGATCCCTTCATTTATCGGATAATAATAAAGGAAGGACCCGAAAATTCTCTGATGGATCGTATTCATTAATCGGGTGAACCACATAACCGTGGTCTCTTGTATTGTGTGTCTCTATGTTTTATCGTGATTTGTTTTATTTTATTACTCCATAACTGGTCCCTCGCTGTTTTTCTAATAGATTTGAATGGGATTACTGAAGTAAAGCGATCTTGTTTATGTATAGTTATTTGAGTATAAGGGAGTCATATTTTCATGGGTTGAAGTGTTTATTAATTAATGATAAGATGTAAGTTATGTTGTTGCACTAGTTTTTTGAATGTGGGATTTTTAATTCGATATTAGTAGTTTTTTTATTGAGTAGAAATTTCTTCTAAATTTGCTAGAAACTTAAAGATGGGAAAAAATAATATAAATTTAAAAAAATATAAAAAATATTTTGATTGGCTAATGTTTCTAGATATTGGTACATTTTTAAATTTTATTTCCTTAATAAATCTAGGAAAATGTTGTTCTTTCTAGGACAAATATTTAACACAATATTGAAATTTTAATATATAAATATTTGATTAGAAAAATGAGAAACAAAATTCGAAATTAAACTTTTATATATATATAATTCAAATATTTTTGTAAATTTGAAGCATTATATTGTTCTAATTTGATTAGAAAATGACAAACAAAATTGAAATTAAACTTTACATATACAAACTTCAAACATTTTTGTAAATTTGAAGCATTATTTTTATTTTATGATGATATTTTAAGTAAATCTAACAAATATTTGTAATAAATTATGTACTTGTAATAATCGAATAAAAAATACTTTACATTTTAATTTAATATGATTTTAATTTAAAGCTTCCCTCTATTTTAAAAACTAGTTCCCTCCCATGTCGAAGCTCTCAAAAGGCTCTTAACTTCCCAAACAATCCTAGTTCTAAACTAGTTCCCAAAATCCCGGAATATCCATAACGAAGCTCTGTAAGATGTCGAAATGCACCTATGTAACTATAAGCTTTAAATAAAATATTATAATTTAAAATTATTTGATATTTGTTAGAAAATTAAATTTGATATCATAAACTGATATGTTTAGAATCAAAGTTGTCAACACAATTAATTTAGGAAGTACCATTGGTATGTTGTAATTGTTGATTACATCTTATAATACCTTAAATTTGTTTTTTCCTTTAACCCTTTATCACACCACATTTAGTATCTTTTTTCTATAAAATGGTTTCTTCCTCAGGATTTCGAATTAATGTTGCCAACAAAACTAGTTTAGGAAGTACCATTGGCATAAGTTTCACCATTGATTACATCTTTATAATACCTTAATTTTGATATTCTATATTAGGGTTGATTACATCTTTATAATACCTTAATTTTCTTTTTTCCTCTAACTTTTTATCACACCACATTTTGTATCTTTATTCTCTAAAATGGCGTCTTCTATGATTTTCTAATAGTTTAGTCAATACTATGGCATCCATCGTGGCTCGAGTCCATAATTTTAGGAAGCCTCTTATCTTTTGTAAGATGGTTAAATAAAATATTATTAAAATAAAATTATACTTTAAAAATATTTCATATTATTTTAAATAAAATATTATTAAAATGATATTATACTTTAAAAATATTTTAATTAAATTTCATATCAGTGACATTTTTGGTATCACAAAATGATATGGTTTGAATTAACGTTGCCAACACAAGTGATTTTGGAAGTACCATTGGCATACGTTTCAGAGTTCTGGATTACAAAATTCTATTTCAAGGTATCTAAATGTATTGTTGTTATTTTGGTATCATAAACACATATGGTTTGAATTAACGTTGCCAACAAAAGTAATTTACGAAGTACCATTGGCATAAATTTCAGAATTATGGATCACACATTTCTGTTTCAAGGTATCTAATTTAAATTGTTGTTATTAGTCCCTGTCATAGGCGTAGAGGGACTATAGCGATCGATAAATCGTTGACCTAGTATTAGATTGTGCATTGACCAAAAATATTTCCATATTGTCTATTGTTGGAACAAGGGAAGTGAAGACATCGATTTTAATATAATAAAAAGTATCACGTTTGTCAAGATCTGATTGGACAAAGGATTGGAGGTCTTATTGCAACCTTCGCTATTCCCAATGTTAAATATCTTGACCTGTCCAAAGTATTTGGTAGTATATGGACTTTTTGAATTATATATTTTATTATGCATTGGTCGATGGTGGATTAATGCTAGCATTAGTTCAAATGTGTCCCTTAGCATTTTCTATTGGGTAGAATACATTCTCCACAATATTACTATGTTTGATTTTTTATTTATTGTTGCGTGTTTCGAGAGAACAAGATTGTCACACTGCATATTTTCTTAAATGCTTGCACAGGCCTATGCCCTTCGACAATCATGAAAGTCTTAATTGTTTACCTAATAGCTCTGCCAGTGTTAAATGATTATTGTACAGATGGGTTGCAATACAGTTTCGTTCATGGTTGGCATTGATGCTCGAGTGTTCAATCCTTGTTCGGTGCTTCGTTCCATGGTTTTGGTTCTTGTTTGATTCAACTTTGTAAAGTTGAGGTCCTGCAATTGCAGTTCAAGCTCTTTGTGGTTGTTCACTGGTTTGTTGTTTTTCAACTTTGCAGGTTGTTGGACCTGTTGTCGCGGTTTGCAGTTTTTGGGGCTGAGTTCATATCGTCCTTTGTTGACGGGTAAGTTTCCCTGTTGCTGTTGTTTTTCAATGGTGGAAATAACACCATATTTTTTTGTGCTCTTAGCTTTTGTTCCTGGAAAGCATGCCACTTGCAATGTAGAGGGATTTACGAAAAGTAGTTGGGAGCCATCATAAGAGGGAACCATCGGGTGGGGTCTGTACGAAGGGTATGCTTTCATTCTGTGGGTGGGAACACTGCATCTTCTTGTTCTATTTCTGCTGAGTAAAGTTATTGTTCTATTTATTTCTCTATTTTGTTGTCATCTTCTGTGGGAACTAGGGGGGAATTGAAGTTGAGAAGAAGAAGGTTCAAAGATACATATGGGAATTGGTGCCCTGCTTTGTTTTTTTTTCCTATTTTCCTACATTTTATTTTTTTCTCCTTCTTTTCTCTGTTTTCATAGAAAGTGAAACTATGTACCAAATACCTTCAAAGTGACAGTTGAAGAGATGAACGAGGTAATAGATGTTGAGTTGTATGAAATAGTTGCACAATCCATTGTAAATGACAACATTGACATGGTTTTGCATAGCAATGTGCTTTTTAGATTGGATGCGTTCTCGTATACTATTGGGGATTGTCTTCTTGATACATTCTAGGTTCTATTGCATTTTTGGTATTCGTCGATAGATCTGCGCAATGGATTGATAGATTATTTCTTGTCCTGTTTTAAAAATGGCGATGCCGAGGCTTTGCAGTAATATGAATACAAGATTTTCTTTGGTAGTTGCATGGAATACAAGATGTCTACACGTATGTTTCAAAAATGTGGTTTTCTGCATCTCCAGTTCATCCTCCGCATGAGAGGGGGATTTGGGAAGATACATTTTGTATACAATGGTTGTCTAACTGGATAAATATACCAGTTTCCGTTTGGTCATTGAAAAGAAAAACAAGATATATACTATTCAATAAAATGACATCTGACAATCCATATTGCATCTTGTTCCATGATGCCAATGTCGTCAGTGGCCATTATGAGCCATTGGTGTACAAAAAAATGCCCATATGCAATATAAAATGTCCTTGTATCTACTTGTTCGTTATTTGCAAAGACCATCAATCGCAATGCAAAGGGATTTTGCATGGCATAGATTGCCATGGTTTACAGCTGGCAACAAACATTATCTCTAGCTGTCGATATAGTTTGTTCAATACAATTTGTTGTTTGGTACCAACATAATTCGATGTTCAGTCGCTTCAAATTTACACTATACATTCCTTTTGCAATGCAATTATAGGCAGCAACCAATAGGATTTTAGGTTCTGTTTGCAATGGTTGTCTGTCGTATTCAGGGTTAATTTCCAGGTGTGGTTTCCCTTGCAAGATGCCACTGTCCATTCCTCAGTTATTGATTCAAATTGTGATCGAACAATTGACATCCTTTCGTTGAAAACATATACAATGCACATCCATTATGAACCTTTGCTTGCACATATCGGTAGTTCAGGGTTGACTATCCATGCCACCCAAATGACATCGAATTTGCATACACATGGAATGTTTTTTTGTGAAAATGAAAGTCCTCCCAGTTGCGATATGGGCAGACAGGGATTGAACAAAAAAAACATGCATAAAATTCATGATAGTTGTGATGAGGCCATAAATGGCTTAGATAAAAAATGTAGAGTAAGTTATCACAATTTGAAAAAAATTATTTGTCAAATTCGTTCGACTTCTGATAAGGTCATAGAGACCTTGAACAAAAAATGTAAAGTAGTTTCTCAGAAAATGGATGAAAGTGAAATTCATCCCAGTTGCCACCAACTCATCCTTCCTTTGGGAAAGAAACGTGGACTAAGTTATCAAAACTTGAAAAAGGTCATGCGCGAGAGAAAAAAATGCATTGGAACACTTCATTTTAGAGAGAAACTCACATATGAGAATGTAAAGAAATTTGGTCGTGTAGAACAAAGAATAAACATGTGTGATTGCATATACCAGAATGGTGATGCAACTGTATGACTTCATGATCTACAAGAAACACCATGGAGTAGTAGCAATAAAAAGAAGGAAACAATTTCTACAAATACTTCGCTGCGAAAGAAAAATGCGAGAAAAAACTACATGAAACAAATTAAAGACACTCCTTCCATTACATGTGGAATTTGTGAACAATTGAACTTTTCAAAAAATAGTAAGTCTTTCATGCCTGATTTGCAAGAAGAATACCTCCACTTGAAAGCCCAGGATAAACCATTTTCCAGTGAAAAACTTTGTCTTCCATGAAAACAATCACTTGAAAATGGAAAAATGCCACAGTTTTCTACCCCTGACCGAACAAGATGTAATGCAACACTAGCATATGTAAGTGCACTTACGAAACCCGAGGAGAGACTTGTGTCTCTATGAGTTGCATTTTCCCAAATTAGACCTTGGGGATATAAACAACCCCATATGGGCTTAACAAGATCAATTATTAATGTTTCTGTTCAACTATATGTTGTGCAAAAAGAGTTGCCACAATCTATTAACAATACAATTAAAATCATTGTGGCTCTGAAAATACACTTGCGATACAAAAATTCCTATCAGACAGGAAAAGTGCGTGTGCATGATGTTATGAAATCATTAAAGGAATTATGTTCCAGAGCCCTGTACAAAGCAGAGAACATCTGTATAAATGCCAACTAGAACAGTGTTCTTGCAGAAGAATATGGCAACTATGCAGATACTCTTGAAAATCCTAGCGATTTTGATGCAAGTGATGAATTGGACAATGAAACAGCTGCTGAAACATTGGTGCATGGATTCACTGATTCACAGTGCATTTGTGACTTGCAAGACAAAATTTTCGAAATTGCACCTGCCGAGGGGCAACATCCACTTGGAATATTCAAGGACAAATCTGCTAAGGAAATGAACTTTCCAACACTCTTCTATGGAGATCCACGTGGCACTGATATTAAAAAATGATTCAATTATCATAAAATAGTTCGATGGGAGGTACTACATTCAAGCAATTGCTTCTCCTATCACATAACAAAATTGTTTTTCAAGAGAATGCACATAATAATCAAGCAAGTTTTGTTCTGCATGTGGGTCCAAATAAGAAAAGGCCAGTTACAAGGAAGAAAGTTGTTCGTGAAGGATGTGAAGTACAAAGTTAACCTAGAAAAAATTTCTGAAATCTGATATTGGATACATAGATTTCAAAAACATCTACACCTCTCCTGACTATTTGCAACAAAACAAAAAAAATATTTTTGCAATGATCCGACAATTAGGCCCGCCAACATTTTTCGTCACATTTACAAGTGGTTGCGGTATCTAACCTTCATAAGAACAACAAACATAAAAAAGAAACTGATACACTAGAAAATAACGACATTGAATACCTGATAAGAAAAGACCTGGTGACATGTACTTGCTACTATAGACATAGAATAAATTCTTTGAGACAATTGATATTCCATGATGAAAAGTTTTTCGGAAAAATATCGGATTACTTTTTTGTCACTGAATTCCAGAATAGGGGAAATGAACATGACCATGCACTGTTGTGGATGGAGTATGCACTGATGTATGGAGCCGATAACAATTCAGAGATTGAACAATTTGTGGATAAATACATAACATGCAACACAGATCATTTGGATCCAGAACTTCCGAAAGTCCATAGACATTACCATACAAGAAGTTGTAGAAAACAAAAAAACTCACATTGCAGATACAACTTTCTTGTGCCACCAATAAGAGCTACAAGAATCATAGAGCCAGTTAGTGTAGAGGAAAATGTTGTTGTTGAGAAATCTAAATCCTTGTTCGCATTTCTAGAAGAAAGGGGATTTGATGAAATGATGAGCTTTGATGCCTTCTTGACACAAGTATTCAAATCGTCGTGTGAAGGGGCCGCTTGTCACACAAACAAAGGGATCTCATACACCAATTGGTGTCTTCCTTTGCCATAACCTTAAAAATATATTATTATTACTATTATTATTATTATTACAATAAGGTGGTTTATTAATGAAAAAATGATGAGCTTTGATTCCCAACGTCTATAACATTTTCAACTTGCTTCATTCACTTTCATGTTCACAGCTTTATGTATGATAAATCTTTAGTGAAATAGGTGTGTTCGAATTAGGTGTGTTTGAATTGTTCTAATGGAGGTTATTCCAAACGATCTCGTTTGACAGTGCTTGGTAATAGTGCTTTACACATCACACAATGAATTGAAAGTTGTGTGCAGAAAATGGGAGTCTATCATCAGTAGCCCTAAGTTCTATGAGGAGAGAAAGATATATGGAACCAACGAGCGACTATTGTGCTTGATTCAAAGAGATCTAAGAGCTCATCTCACCTTCTTAATAACGGTTCATGACCCAGTCAACGACACCTGGGAAAGGCTACCTCCCATTGATGATCCCCTCTTTGTTGGAATAACAACATGGTCTTAGTGCGTTGTTGTGAACTGGAAGCTGGTTCATGACCCTGTCAATGACACCTGGGAAAGGCTACCTCGCATTAATTAACAACAGGGTCTCAATGCATTTCTATGAACCGGAAGCTTGTTCTCATAGGCTGCGGATTCTTCCCGTTAAACACGAGTCTAATGAAGAGTGTTTACATTTATGACTTTGAGTTTGCTAGATGGAGACGCAGAGATGACATGCCTACAACTCAATCCTTCTTTTCCTGCTATGTCTCTTCTTCCACTGGACTTGTCTACATCGCTGGTGGGAACAATTAGCATCACAACCCTTTGGAGGCTGCAGAATCTTATAACTTGGAGGAAGAGCTGTGGGAAATTCTGTCTCCTTTGATCCAACAACATGGTGATGGATGCATGGAAGGTAGATTCATGGTCTTAAGCGATGACAGAAGTGTAGAAGTTTTCGACCCTACTGGGAGAACGTGGAGAAGTTGGGAAGTTATGTTTAGTTTTAAGGTAGATATATGGAAAAGTTTTTCCGTGGTTTCTTCTTTCGAGCAATTGTATGCTATCAATGAACGGCAATGATAGGTGATGAAGTATGATGGTGGAAAAAATGTTTGGACTGTCGTAGCTTCTCTTTCGCTAGATATTTACCTCTTTACGTGTGCTACATAGTGGCGTGACAACCTCGGTGAACGCATCTCTTATTTTCTTAATCCGTCAAAAAGGCAGTGGATTGAAGTTAACGATGATGGTGAGGATGGTTTTGCAGGCACCGTGTTTTTTGTAGCAACCGTGCAGATTTTGTTGGTTGTGGAGCTTGATTATCTTCCTGATTTAGAGGTCCTTGCTTTTAGCTGTGTTTATACCCGATGAAGTATTTACACCCCATAAGTATGTACACTCTTCCATGCAGGGGAGTGTAGAGGGGGGGTACCC
>SNQJ01S0059916.1:0-11347 GCA_010110895.2 Picea sitchensis | reverse complement strand
ACAAGAAGTAGAAAACAAAAAAACTCACATTACAGATACAACTTTCTCATGCCACCAATGAGAGCTACAAGAATCATAGAGCCAGTTAGTGTAGAGGAAAATGTTTTTGTTGAGAAATCTAAATCCTTGTTCGCATTTCTAGAAGAAAGGGGATTTGATGGAATGATGAGCTTTGATGCCATCTTGACACAGGTAAATCTTTCAGAAGATGAGTACATCCAAGAAATACAATGTACACTTAGGCAACCGACACTTTTCCTTAAATGAAAACTCTCCCATATTTGGAACAACAGTTTCTCCAAGGATATGTTAGTTATGTGGAAAGAAAATACAACTGTGTAGTACGTGTTGAATGCATATTCTACAACATCATACTGCACCTCGTATATGATGAAGATTGACAAATCTATGATAAGTGTATTCAGAAAAATATGAAAAGAACATGAAAGAAGTCATATTGATTCCATACAAATGATACACAAACTTGGAAATACATTGCTTAATCTTCAACAAATGCTTGCTCAACAAGAAGTTCACATTGCACTTTCCTTGCCCCTCACTTGTAGTTCAAGAAAATGTGTCTTCATAAACACATCTCCACTTGAAAAATGCACATTTTCCCTTAAACCACCAGTTTTGCTGCAACAAGAGCCCGACAATTCAGAGGACGCGGTATGTCGCTCTACTATTGATTATTACATCCAACATCCATCTCCTATTAGTCATATCTTCTTAGCAGAGTTTGTATTGCATTACAAAAAAAATGGTGCACCCATATCAAAAAGAAAAACACCCTCTGTCATACGATTTGTTAAATACAACAAACATTGTGACTATGAAAACTATTGTAGAGAAAAATTGTTGTTGTACGTTTTGTTCGATGAAAACGAAGAGACATTAATGCATAATTTATGTACATGGGAGGCTTTGTATCTTGCGTCTGAGACTATGGTGCACATCAATGAAGCTAGATTTACCTACAATGTTAATCCAACATGGGGCAATCTAGAGGTTGCACTTAATGATCTAGAAAACCTTGACAATCATGATAACACATTAAGTGACCCCAAAACAACTAGAACTGCTTCCGAGTCCTATGACTTACAAGGATATTTGCCTTGTCCTCTAGCGGCTAGAAGTGAAAAACATATCAATCTTGGTTTTCAAGTTACAAAACATCATTTCCTAATTGAAAATAATGAATACCATAGAATAAGACATTTTTTGAATCGTGAACAACAAACAATTGTAAAGGATATTGCTCTTAAAAAACGCTTGAACATGAACAGTCCTGTGCATGTGTTCCTTATAGGCGGAGTAAGAACAAGCAAGACATTCACAGCAAAAGAATTGTTCCAAATGATTATACGAATCTATGATTCAAACAATTCCTCTGATCCTATGAAACCAAAGGGCCTAATAGTTGCATACACAGGAAAATATGCATACAATGTTGGTGGAACAACAATCCGCTCTGCATTTTTAATGCCTTTTAACAAGTCACAATTTATTCCACTTATCAAGGAAATGTTGGATACATTACCTAAGATTTATGAGGAACCCCAACTTGTCTTTATAGATGAATCATCTTTGATTGGGAGTCGGTTCTTGTATTCCATTGACAACTGACTAAGAAGCATAAAACATGTGTAGACGAAATACTTTGGAAACATTGACATGATATTCTGTGGGGTTCTTTACTAGGCACAACCCATCCAAGATTATTTGATATTTGAACAACCCACAATCAACATGGAAACAATCACCCATGACTTTTGGAGGGACAATATTAAATTCTTTTAGTTTCATAGTACAATGTGCCAAACAGATGAAACATTCATTGCAATACTGAATAGAATGTGCACCAATAGCCAAACACATGATGACTTGACCCATATCAATTTGATATGCTTCCAGCCTGCACCAACAGACCCAACATTCCCTTATCTGTTCTACAAAAATAAGGATGTTGCAAACCATAATAGCCACATGATCTCCCTAACGCCTAGTGATGACATCATCGTCAATTCTCTTGACCTGGAAGAAGACAACCATCGAAATGTGCCACGACATGAACATTCAACCACTTTACCTTTGTATCTTTTCCTCAAATTAGAAATGTTGGTTGAAATATATGCCTGCAACTATGATTCATAGGATGGCTTGGTGAATGGTGCAGATGGAATATTGAAAGGCTATACCAAGACATAAAAAGTGGATGTGCTTTGGATTAAGTTCCATGAACCACATATAGGCAATCAACAAGAAAGAAAGTTGTCTTATCTATATAATTCAAATACTGGAAGTGATTGGACACCTATTTTGCGAATATCGAAACCAGTATCAACATCAGCAAAGACAGGTCAACTGAAGATTCGAAAATAGTTTTCGATTAAACTTGCATGTGCACGTACAATCCATAGATCACAAGGACTAACACTTGATAAAGTTGTTTTTCAACCTGCTAGAATTCAGATACATGGACTTGTCTACACAACACTGTCCCGTGTTAGAAGCATAGAGTCCTTGTATTTACTAATTTCCTCTCACAAAATATAACTTCAAAGTGAAACAAAAAGTTTATATTGAAATGGAATGACTGAGGACAACCGTAAAATGGCAACTGCATTATGATTACCAATCCATACAAACAAACTCATCTATGTCAATTCTTTCTCTTAACACACGCAGATTAAATGCACACATGGATTATATACTTAATGACTATGATATAATGCAATCTGATATTCTGTTCTTGCAAGAAACACACATGGCATTATTCACGCAAAACAAACAATTCCAAAATCACAATTGCATATCAAGTTACATTACACATGGGGCCATGATACTGGTGAAAACACATCTACCAATTTTGGACCATATACATATCGAAGAAAACAATGTTGAGCTGGTGCTTGCAAATTATTTTTCTCATGAAACAGAAGTTTCAATAATGAATCTGTATGCTTCTCCCCATGCAACATTTTCCAACATAGTACATGTTATTTCCAATGCATTGACCCATTTCCATCTAAACGAACCCATTGTACTTGTAGGAGACTTCAATATCGATATGCTACAAAATAATGGCAGAACAAAAGAATTGGAAAACTACATGTGCAAATACAGTCTCCACTTTCTTATGAACAACACAGTCCATCTGCAAAATGAACCAATTGACCATGTCTGGTCCAATGTGACCATTCCTCAATACAGTATGTTTGTCTTAGACACATATTGGTATGATCACGATACAATTGGTATTGCACTTGAATTATGACATATACATCAAAGTTATTGCAAACTCACATTTGCATGTTTCAAAGCATATATGTATCTCTGATTTGTACACACATTGCTCTAGATGGTGTTCTACTCAAATTATAAAATTTACATTGTGCAAGAATAAAAAAAAGGTACATCCTCCCAAAAACTATTTCAGATTCTATACAACGTATTCTATTTTTTTTTTTTGTATATATACATAGTAGTTGCCATTTTCTTAACGCCTGAACTTATGTTCATATCCATTTTTCTTTGTACTTTTGTTCATAGAAATAGACAGGAAAAGAAGAGGACACAAAGAACTCCTACCCACACACGTAGACTAAACCATGCAAAGGTGCACCCTTTTCCTACCCGCGTTCGACAGTAAACAATTTTTCGTTTACTTTCTCTGTGTTTGTCAAACTTATTTGTAGCTATGTTTTTTTTTGTTTTGCACATAGAGGAAACTACCCTGCACATCCTCCATCCAACAGATGAAATGTTGGGTCGGCCACCTCGCAAGTCCACTTATGAATTTCTATATCGCCCAACCATAACGGCTATTTCCAAGATAGGAAACATTAGAGGCATATTGTGCAGCTCGCAAGTGCACGATCCAAATAATGGCATCTAAAATTTCAGCCACCCCACAAGTCCAGCTATCAAATTGTATATCGTGGAATTGTATGTGCTATTTGTAGAAAACGAAACAACAGAAGGATTTTTTTGATCCCTCCCACCCGAGAACGTGCAAGTATGGAATGCGATATGGATACATGGTGTATAAAATCTGATGTCGATACTTAATAAAGGTACATATCTAATTTTGCCTCATTTCTACACACACTAGTCTAGTAACCACAGAGTTAGTGCTGCACATGAATTATGAAATATGCACTGGGAGTCAGATAGAGCCAAGTCTGCGATCCAAATAAGTGGCTAAGTATGGAATAAGGGATCTGTGCATATTTGATATGTACTGCTTGTTTCTGGGATCCCGCCAACCCTGTAGTAGAATGTTGAGTTGGCCAAAATGCAAACCTGCTTGTCAAATTATTGTCATAAGCTATTTATAAGTAACCTAGCAATAGAGCCTTGTCTTTTATCCCACCAGCCCGAGAACCCACGATCCAGAAACTGTCAATGGTCTATAAAATATAAGCCAACCCGCAAGTTCTCTTGTCTATTTGTATGTCGCGGAACTGTGTGTGATATTTGTAGAACATCAAACAATAGAGGAATTTTTTTGAGCCTGTCTGTCCGAGAACCCGCCATCCCGAAAATGGAAAAGTATGTGTTATTTGTAGAACAAAAAACAATAGAAGGATTTTTTTGACCCCTCTCGCTTGAGAACCCGCAAGTATGGAATGCAATATGGATACATGGTGTATAAAATATGATTTAGATACTTAATGAAGGTACATATCTAATTTTTCCTTATTTCTACACACACCAGTCTGGTAACCACATAGTTGGTGTTGCACATAAATTATGAAATATGCACTGGGAGTCGGATGGAGCCAAGTCCGTGATCCAAATAAGTGGCTAAGTATGGAATAAGGGATTTGTGCATATTTGATATGTATTTCTTGTTTCTAGGATATCGCCATCCTTGGAGTAGAATGTTGAGCTAGCTAGAATGCAAACCCACTTGTCAAATTATTGTCATAAGCTATTTGTAAGTAACCTAGCAATAGAGCCCCGTTTTTTACCCCGCCATCCCGAGAACCCGCGATATAGAAACTATCAATGGTTTATAAAATATAAGCCAATCCACAAGTCCCCTTGTCTATTTGTATATCACAAAACTGTGTGTGCTATTTGTAGAACACCAAACAATAGAGGCATTTTTTTGAGACCGCTCGTCCGAGAACCCGCCATCCCGAAAATGACAAAGTATGGAATGACATCCGTACATTGCTTCGCTGAGCAATTTCGACTCATGCACTGTCAGCATTGTAAACTCATCAGTTTCATTATGCACTTTCACACTTCGCTATTCCTTCCTTGCTTTCTCTTCCTCATGCCCGTCACCTTCGCATATCTGCATAATAAGAAATAATGTTTATATATATATGTGTGTGTGTGTGTGTGTGTGTGTGTGTCTTGTTTCTAAATCTTTAATGCTAACAGGTCATCGTGCAGGCACTGTCTAAGTTGTCAATGATGCGCGCAAGGCTCGAGAAGTTCTACCATCAATGCAATTTATGCAAAGGCTTTTCTTATCCCTTCCCAGTCTTAATTTCAAATGCCATGGAATGTCATTCGCATGCGGCCAGATTGCTTCCTTCCAAAAACCTCCAATCTCTTCCAAGTATTAATTTGAAATACCATGGAATGTCATTTTCATGCCGACACCTTGGTTCATTCATGAAACCTTCACTCCTTAAATGTTCTTCATCGTAATTTCCACCTTCGCACTTCTAAGTATGCAATAATTAAGCTTTACTTCTAAGAGGTCATCATACAATATTCATAGATATTGTGATTAGTGAGGATATTTTCCATTCGCATGCATGGAAGCAATGTTTCTAGGAGATTATATTGTCCCCTCCAGTTCTTCATTTCAAGCAGCATCTAGAGCAAATCAACATTTCGACAATGTACTGGCACCAACTCTACAACAGTTTTGTAGAAATACAATGAACATATTCCTCACGACCTTCCCATGCACAAGAAGGGAAAAATAATTGCAAGGGAGGCAAAGCAGCCCAGAACTTACAGTGAAAACATGGATCTTGACACTGATTTGGAAAGCATATTCTACAACCTTGATCAGATCGTAGACATAATTCATCCTATCTTCTCAATGGACATGGTTGATACCCTAATTTTTTACGAAGATGAATCCTACGTATTCCAGAATGTTGTTTTTGAATCCGAATAAAAAATATTAATCATTGAAAAAAAAGATGTAAATAATAACCAAAGAATACATCGTTCAGAACTTCACCTTTCCAATATGGAGGCGTCCAAAATCTCTCAACTTCACATGGCAACTAGAGATGCTATTCATGGTTTTGTTGCACTCATTGAAGTTGAAAATGCTAGACTAAAGAACCGCATTAAGGAATTAGAGGAAGATTTTTTTCCTATGCCATTGCTTCACAGTTCTTTGTGAATAGAAATGCCTGCTACTACGTGCACTCCTACAACAAGTCTAAAAGTGTCCTCCAGCTTCCTTGGATCATGTAGAGGATATGTTGAGAAAAATATCAACAAAATGATGGAATTGATTACGAAGGCCTGGGAAACATCATAGAATATGGATTCCCTAGGGAGAAGGGCACATAACTTGCTCCTACTTTTGCAGACGAATTAAAAAAATGAAGAAAGTTTCTATGTGCACACAGTCATCCCTTTTTCCTTTCATTTCAACAACATGGAAGAGACCAGAACAAGACAACATGATCTCCCTTCCAATAAACGACTCACTCAAATAGAAGCATGCTGGAAACAAAAAGTGAAAAATCTGTATGTCATCGTCCAGTCATGTGAGCAAACAATATCAAAGAAAGAAACATTATTGATAAAGATCACCAAAATAAACTTAGTAGGAAACACAAGTGGCTTCCAGGACACCGGGTTAATCCTCAACTCGATGTCGTCAACCAAGCAAGCTTTTGATAAACAAGTTGATAATTTGAAAGCCTTGTCTTTAGAATTTTTTAACAACAGTATTAAATATCATGAACAAGAGGTGGACAACTGGTTAGTTTGGTATTCGGTACAGAATGTAGACATCGGTGAAACTATGTGCAAACTTTCAATTGATCTAAGCGAATTAGAAAATGAATTTTTCACCATTCAAATCCACAATGACATCAACATCGCCCCTTTCAGAAACTATATTGAAGAGAACTTGAAGTGAATCATTTCCCAAATCGAACAAGGAAATGCATAGTTCTTTCTTTGTTAATTCAATTATTCCAACTTCTCTGAGTAGAAATCTATAGCCAAAAAATGATCATACCATTTCTACTTTTAAGGTATTACATTCTACCGTGCCCAACTCCTTTCCATAATCCTATTTCTTGTACATATTTCTGTTATGGTCCATGGGAGCCCCAATCCCAGTCTATATGACAAACAAATTTACATTTCCATGGATATGTAATAAACTATTAATTTTTTCATATACTCCAAATAAAACTATTATTTTGTCTGCTTGTATATTTACGTCTTCCTAGATTTTTATCGTCAACCATGCTGAATGTGAAGACATTCTGTTTAATTTATCTCAATTCTCTTTTTCTCTTATGCATCTTTCGTCCAGCCTGGTTATTTTCAAAATAAAGTATGAAATAAATCACTGACTCAAATTTGAGATATCATCTTTCAAATATAGATATATATGTATGTTTCTTTAAATTTCCAGGAATATCTAACACGTTTCATTATTTTTTATACAAATGTCATGAAATTGTGTTCGCTACTTTTTTTGTACTCAAACGTCTAGACAATATGTCATTTCTTGGATCTTTACCACCTGTGCTTCATACTTTTTCCACAAAAACCCTTAAAATTTAAATAGTTCACAAACTTGCTTCTCAATTTGTATATCGCCGAACTGTGGGTGGTATTTAAAAAATTGCATATTTGGTATGTGTAATTTATGCTCTCCATGAACCTATAATTTGATACATTTCAATTTCTTGTATCCACTAGCCCCTATTTTAAAGAAGACTAATTCGGGAATGCTATTTATTTGGTCCTTTTGTCCACCACCCTTTGTAACAGACGTTGGCAACAGTACATGGAACAAAAACAACTCCATTTTTAGGTCACCAGCCTGAGAACCCGTGATCCAAAATATGGACAAGTTTCGATTCAGGGTTCCCTCCATGCTCTAATTCGGGAATGCTAGTTTTTTTCCTTCTTTTATGTGTTTGTAAAATTTCATAGATAGTATGTACACAGAGTTACGTATTTGCTATGTATATTTTATGGTCTCCACGAGCCTATAATTTCATAAATTTCAGTTTCTTGTGTCGATGGATGCCTCTTTTAAAGAAAAGTAATTCGTGAATGCTATCTATTTGGTCCTTTTGTCGACTGCCCTGTATTCCTATGTAAAGAAAACTGATTTGCGAATGCTAAATTTTTTGAACACAAGCCCTTTAAAATTCAAATAGTTTACAACTACAATTGTCAATTTGTATATCGTGCAATTGTCGATGCTATTTGTAGGACATGAACCCGCAATCCAAAAACTGGTCAACTCAAGAACCCACTCTTTTAAAGAAACTAATAAAAAACATCAGTACTATGTTTTTTTCCTTTCTTTCTCCATGAGCATATGTAAAAAGAAAAACTAATTCGGAAATGCTAAACTTGTTTTAATTAATTATAAATGATTTTATTGATATAAAAATAAGTTATTGAGTTTATTATTTCAATTTTCTTATTCGACATGAGATTCTCCAAATTCAAATACTCTGCAAGTCCAATTGTCAATATGTATATCACGAAACTCTACATGCTATTTGTATCACAAGGAACAACAAAATCCCGCATTTAAGGTCCGCAACTCGATAACCTGCCTAATTCCACAATGCAATTTTTTTCATGCTTATGTTTACCCTCCTATGTAACAAACGTCAGTACTATTTTTTTTTATTTTTGTGTCCACCAACATATGTAAAAAGGAAAACTGATTTCGGGAATGCTAAAATTTCTTTAATTATAAATTATTTTATCGATACAAAAATAAGTTATTCAGTTTATTATTTCAATTTGCTTATTCGACACGAGTGACTTCATCTTCAAGTAATTCGCAAGTTCCACTGTCAATATGTATATCGTGGAACTCTAGGTTCTATTTGTAGACCATGGATCAACTGATGTCCAATTTGCAGCCCGCCAATCCGACAACCTGTGATTCATAAATATCAACTACTCCGCAAAACAACTTCTCAATTTGAAGATCGCGGAATTCTTGATGCTATTTGTAGGCAATGGAACAACACAAGCACAATTTTCAGCCTGCAACCCCGAAAACCTATAATGAAGCTTCCATGCATGCTCTATATATCTACTTCATCAAATCACATACTTTATTTTTGTAGGCCACAGAACAACAAAAGCTCGATTTTCATCCCGCCAACCCGAGAACCTGCGATCCAAAAATTTAACTAGTCCACAAAATTGCTTGTCAATTTGTATATCGTGGAAGTCTAGGTGCTATTTCTAGACCATAGAACAACAGGTCCCTAGCCCAACAACCCACGATCCAAAAACTATCTAAGTCAAGAACCCACTCTTTTTAAGAAAACTAATTCGTCAACGCCATTGTTTTCATACTTATGTTCACCACCCTATGCAACAGACATCAGTACTATTTTTTTTCTCTTTTTGTCCACCAGCATATGTACAAATAAAAACTTATTCAGGTGCCCGATTTTCAACATGGCAGCCCCAAAACCCGCTATTTGTATACCACAGAACAACAGAAGCCCAATTTTCAGTCCAGCACCTCGACAACCCGAAAACCCATGTCAATTCTGCACCAAGCACTTCTCCAGGAACCTAGGTAACAGACGTTACTACTATTTTTTTGTGTTTTTTGTCCACAACCGTATCTAAAACATATGTTAAGAATACTATTTTTTATACGATGCCCTTAAAATTCTAATAGTCCACAAATACAGTTGTCACTTTGTATATCGTGGAACTATTCTTTCCGCTTTTTCCCCACGTACCCATGTACTTCAACTCCCTGTCCACGTGTCTCATGACTTTAACTTCATCTTTCTCGAGTCAACGCGCCATTACTCCGAGTGTGCCCTTCTCTACCTTCACATCTTTTCAATGGAACTCACTGGGCCTTTACTCTGCACGTGCGTCCATTTATGGAAACTCACTAGTTGCACATAACTGTTAAATAAAATGAACTTGTGGCTTCACCTACATGCCACTCCGTAATTGTTGGGTTGCATTGCTTATGTACAAAACATTAATAATTTTTTATAAATTTCAAATAAAACTAATTCAGGAATACCACGTGTACTACAACTTGCTACCCACACATTTACTCTACATCCAGCCTAGCAGGGACTACGCTGCGACGCAACACTTGTTTTTGTATCATAAATGGATATGGTTTGAATTAAGGTTTCCAGCAAAAAGAAATTTACTAGTTTCAGAGTTGTTGATTACAATTATATTTTCATGGTATCTAACGAAATCATACATTAAGTAGAGTTGTTTTCGATTACAGATTTATTGTAGTTAATGAGCAAAAATTTTGTGATCAACAGATCTTGTAGTGTCCTGGATTATGATTTATTTTAATTCATTATATGGAGAAATGTCCAATGATCCTCTAATTCAATGATTTATTTTAATTTTATCTTTTAATTCAATGAGATTTTGATTTTATTGGAAATCATTAAAATATTTTATATCTTATAATTCAATGAAATATATCTCATCTCTTATTATTATATTTGTGTTTTCAATCTTTCCATTAAATCTGCATGCACTCTAATCTTCAACTCTCACATTATACACCAAACATTGAGCAAAGTTTTGAAGAGTTGAGCTCGAGTGAGGAGGAGCTAGGAAATACTTCATCTCTCCACCAGTCATAGTATCTCTTTCTCAACTGGTGAATTCTTATCATTTTAGTGATGTTATAATGATTTTCACTCCATAAAAGTGTATTAGGGACCCTAAGCATCCCATAGGCCTTATAAACAGAACATTTATCCCATGAATATGATATGTGCACTATTATGAGTTTTTCCACATTAATGATGAGTTTGAAGACCCTAGTCATGGTTGGAGGATGAAAATTTATGTCTTAGGGCATGAAACAGGATTTTAGAATTCATCTGCCATCATGCATCTGATTCGAAACCATGTATAATGAGTCTTAGCCAGTATAAGTCTCTCACACTAGGGATTGTATTAGGACCTAATATGGGCCACATGTGAAAAATAGTGTATTTTCCCTTAAATGATGTTTTATAGACTATTCATGATGCAAAGGGCCCTATAATATCAAATAGGATCACAAAGGGAATATTGAAAGAATATTAGTAATTGTAGAATTTTGATTTCATAGGATGCATGCACA
>SNQJ01S0059915.1:50810-60920 GCA_010110895.2 Picea sitchensis | reverse complement strand
CTCTTTCATGGTAAAGATCCTCTACCATGGCTTGCATCAATTTAAAGGCCTCGAAATAATCATCTTCAAATTTGAAGGGACCAAATTTCCATGGCAAAGACATCTCTTGCTTATGTGGTCGCCTTTGAATCTCTGTGTCAAGAGCCTCAAGTTGGCCTTCTCCTCGCTTGAGTTTTTCTCTCGTGAGCATCCAATGCTCGCAATTTCTTTCAAACCTTCACAACCAAATGCTCTGATACCATAAACTTGATCCAAAAATGAAGGTATTACTGATAAATTGCAAGTTAGTTTAATGTACTTTTTGCATCGGATCGTTAAGAATGTGAAATACATAAACTTGTTATCTTGTTTGCGGAATATCAAATGTGACTTTTACTTGATGCTTATTAATGTATAAAGAGATCGGACATTAATATTCATGCTGCAAATCAAGAGAATAGAATAGTAAAACAGAAAGAGAAATATAGACAAGAGGTTGATAATGGAGTTCACCAATCGCTGGCTACGTCTCTAGGCCCGCTTCCGAGTGGAGGACCTCTTTATTGTTCTTTAAAATGCTCAAAGTTCTCTTACAATGCTCTTTGCTATTACATCACATGCTTCATGTGTTTTGTGCAAGACCTCCTTTCTCAGATTCATGCATGCACCATAAAAATCCTCTCAACAACGTGAGAAAAACACCTCTCAAAACATGAGAAAAACGCCTCTCAAAACATGAGAAAAGGCCAAAATTTACAAACTGCTCCTTCAAAACTCTGCATCAAAAAGTCCTTCTACAAGATTCAAAAAGCCTAGTTCTTATATTTTTCAAGGCTCAGATGAGGAATCCCAACTTCCCTCAAGATCTGGACTCTTTCTGGGATCAAATCCCCCTTCAAATGGCCTAAAATCCTCAAAAAATCCATTTTCTCGGCATAATATCAGGCAAAAATCACCTCTATAATGTTTAAAAACCATTTTTAAACCAAAATGCATAGTATCCCCCAATACAGGGCATGCGCGCCCTTTACCAGGTCACATGGGGCCACATGGCCAAGTGCCAGTGCTCCAAGTGCTATGTGCCAGCCCCCTTAACTATTAGCTCCTGGTTTTAGGGCGCCTTCCATGGGATCTGGGCTAATCTGCCCTCGGGTGCACCCAGAATTAGACCTTGGATGCGCTCCTGTAATGAAACCATGTGTTGGGGCTTATCCCTAGCCCCCTTGTGACCTCCTTTAGATATTTGACCCCAAAACTATAAGAAAGTGGGTTTTTTTCATAAATTTGACTTTTGGCAGGTTGGTAATTGAGCTTTTCCAAAGACTTGGAGCTAGCCATGGCTCAGACGTTTGAATCCCATGGATCCCAAAATAATTTTTACATGCCAACCAATAGTGAAGTGCCACGTGGCTTCCCATGTCTGGGCCATGTGGCACTTATTCATTTGCCAGTTGACCATTGACTTTTGCCATAAAAGAAACTAATTGTCATGCGATATTGTTCACATCCAGAGTCTGTTTTGAGGGAATTAATATATGGATGGAATCGGTGCGACAAGCTGGTTGCGATGGAATTGGTTTCATTCAATTCTAAGAAATTTTACTTTTGAGCATTTTCTGAGCCTGGGGAGCCTCCTGGATCACAGATTGAGGTGGTAAGAAGAAGTTTGGGAAACTTGTTGAGGAGCCTGATCACTGAGCACCATAATTAGTGGGCTCAGATTCTTCCACAAGAAGAATTTTCATACAACAACTCACCAAATAGGAGTACTGGAAAGAGCCCGTTCCAAATATTGTATGGAATGCAACCCAGGGGAGTGTATGAGTTGAGAGACTTGGAGCAGAGTGAGATTAGAAGCGTTGGAGCAGAAGATTTCGCTGCAGAAATGTAGAAGCTCCATAACCATATCAGAGGGAAGTTGCAGGGTTCTAACCAAGAGTACAAGTGCAGAGTTGATCAACATCGCAGATAACTTCAGTTTGAAATAGGAGATCAGGTTATGGCACATCTCAGGAAGGAAAGGTTCCCTAGGGGGACATATAAGAAGATAATTATGAAGAAGATAGGACCATGTAATATCTTGAGGAAATTTGATACAAACACCTATGAGATCGAGATGCCGAATGATGTGGGCATATCGCCCATATTCAACATTTCATACCTATATCCTTACAAGAAATATGACACAGAGGGGTAAGTAGATCAGGGGAATATTTAGTGGGAGAAACAAATGCCTATAACAGAGAAAACAAAGATGAAAAAGATCGTTGATGAGAGGATTGGTAAGAATACTAGGAGGAAGACCTATCTTGAATATGTGGTCAAGTGGAAGGGACACCCAATAGAAGATGTCAGTTGGGAGAGTGAAGCTGATATCCAGAAGCATGGAAAGTTAGTACAGAAGCTCATGGACAGGAGTCCATGAATTTTTTCCCAGGGGACTATGATGAAGAAGAATCATCAGGAAGTACACGTGGTAGGACAACTCAGTGCCTGAGGACCAATTCAGAATCTCAAGCGCTAGCCAGTACTGTAATATTTTAAAGATGATAGAAAACAAAAAAGAAAAGATCACGTGCGTGGAAACAAAATGAGCACGCATGACCTGGGAGTTTAACC
Organism: Picea sitchensis; assembly: GCA_010110895.2. NCBI lineage: Eukaryota > Viridiplantae > Streptophyta > Pinopsida > Pinales > Pinaceae > Picea > Picea sitchensis. The sequence goes on along the minus strand of SNQJ01S0059915.1, from coordinate 58,322 downwards.
CTAGTCTCGATGTAACTGCAGTTAGATAGCAGTATTTTGTTTTTATTTTTTTATAAAGAGAGGTTTTGTATGCCCAAATGAGGGCGTTACGAGAATTATGAGTAAGTAGGAGTTGTGAACAATAGTTGTTGTTTTGATTTTTTGATGTAACCATTTTCTTGATTCTGAATGAAGATAATAGAGGAAATTTGATCCAAAAGTGTGAGACTGTTGTTGTTCATGATACTATGTTATTGTTTTTTGTTTCAAGAATGAATGAATCTTGCTACGAGTGTATGTAGCTTTGAAGTGATTGCATAGAATTTAAATTCACTTTTATTCATGAGCCAGTGCAAGGTGTGCACACAGTCTGCAAAGAGTGCATTGACAGGGCCTATTTCGAGTCGTAAAGCTCATAAGAAATAACATAATATTTTCTTTGCAGGAAAAGCAAAAGCGACTACCGCAAGGAGTGCACAGTCGTCGCAAGAACTCAATTCTTGTGTCAAGATATGTTGCAGAGAGTATAAAGACCTAAAATTCGACGAAGAGTCGAAGTGACTCGGTAAAGAATTCGAAGAATGAGAGCAGAAGAACGTCAAGAAGGCGAGAAAGGATTCTTTTCAAGAATCTTTGGATCTGATTTTGACGAATTTCCCAAAAGAAAGCGAGAAGTGCTTGGGAGGTCAAATATTTGAAAAGATCAAGTTCAGGAGGAGTAACACTTTCCAAGAAGTGCGAAAGAGATCCTAGAACGGGACTCACGGGAAGGACAAAGGCTGAAGCCTTTGAATTCTTCAAAATCTCCTAAGTCTGAAGAAAGCATAAGCTCAGGGGAAAGATATGGACCATCCAATCAACATCTAGACAACGAGGAGAAATCACAGAGGAAGAAATATCTCCGTCGTTCGGTCTAAGCATAATGGATCATAGCCATCCCATCAAGGTAAAGTGCACTAACTTTAAAGCTTTGAAAGAACATGGGAGGAACAAAGTCACAAAACATTTTAAAATCATCAGGACCATCATTCGTCAAGGAGGAAGCGTGGCAAGAGAGTATCATTTCACTGACTCATGACTTGGAGAAGTCAAAGGTTGAGTTACAAGAACTCGCAATATGTAAAATCGCGAAATGATCACAACCGTTGATCAAAGAAGGAAGTTGAACCGTAGATTTGACCTTGTCGCTATTCACGACTCGGGAAATCAGAGGCAAGAGTTATGTGAACTTGTGATACATGAAATTGCAATTTAATCTGAGTCGTTAGATTTAGGGGATATCTGGACCATTGATTTTCCAGAGAAACGAGACGTGAAGTCATGGAATGCAAAATTACGATGCGCTCAAAAGATTGGCCCATATCCATAGCCAAGGGTCACATCAGTGAAGGAAAACTGAGAGACTAGCATGTGTTAGGCTTCTGTTGGGATTTCGGGAGTCGGGAGAACCAAAGTGACTCACATGCAGAATTCGTGAAACATGAAGTCGTGACTCTCCTTTCATTTAAGCCTGTGGTCACTTCCAATGGTCACGTGAGAGAAGGGATTAGCGAAGAGAGATCTAGTGCCTAGTGGCACTGAAGCTTTAAAGCACTAAGGAAGATCCTGAGGGTTCCATAGAACCAACATCTTAAGAAGAAGGGGGCCTAATCAATTTATTGAGGCTCCTGAGGGGACAAAGAGTCAATCAGACTTAGTTTCTTGATCAATCCTAGATTGAGAGGTCGCACAACCCTTAGGAGAGTAGAGAGGGGCTGCATCAACCATTAATTTGAATTTCCTCCAATGTGTAGCTTGTGGATCCTTAGCATAAGATCTTGAATTAATATCCTATCAAAACTTGTCCACAAATAAGCCATTATTCATAAGTAAACAAAACATACATATTTATCCTAATGTTAATCATATTTTTAATTAAAATACTAAGGAAATGCAATGGAAAACATCTTACTTCAAAATTATGGTTTTAAACATCAAGAAGGATAAATATGGGGTTATGGGTAAGTAAAAAGATATGTAAAGGATGATGAAAAGATGACAAAAGGATGACAATTATTAGGCCTGTTAGCGTCGGAAGTCACTCCTGGATTGCTTGTAGGAGCAGAGCCCAACGCCCATCAATTTTATGTCCTGATTGTTTATAAGGGGTGATCGAATGGAGATAATGGCTCAAGGAGGTATCACTCTAACTCAAGGACTGAGTCTGATATGTAAAGAACAGAGGAGGTCTGGAATCATAACTTCAGCCAGTGGGTTGATTAACAGATGAGCAGGTGGAAGACTTAGGAGAAAGTGAACAAACAGCTCTGGGCATCCGGCTTGCAGCCGTTCGTAGGGGAAAAACTCTGAAAGCAGGATACTCCTGGTTCAGGGCTTCAAGAAACTGAAATGGGACTTGAATGGATCCTCCAATTCCAAGTCATTCATCATTTAAAGAAATCACAGAAACCGATTAGAGGCTCGGTAAATATTACAGTGATCCATTACAACATCATCCTATAATAGCTACAGCTCGACTGGATCCTCCAATTCTGAGTTGCTCTAACACAGTGTGAACAAAGACATGAAAGAAGCTGGCATTCATAAGGCAAGAAATCTCAAAAGTCCATACATAACTAGAGCAACAATGCTTCATTAAAACTTTACAACCGGGAGCTCTGCTCCACCATCGATCCTCTACAAAAATGGCAGAAATGCCTACATATACTTGGAACTGACTCCGGTACTCAAGGCATGATCATATCATTAATTCAATGCTTGACATTGAGGAGCTTCTCTGCTAGGCTACGCATGCAGACGTTGGGCAGAATGCCCATGTAGTTGTCTGTCAGACGCGATCTTTGTCAGGAGGAACTGACAGCCTGTCTCTATACACGCTCCTTTCTAACCTTCTATTTAAGGAAGGAGATGATGTATCACCCACCTTCCTCATTTGCATTAACTGATTCATCAGGACCTGAGAGGCAGAATGACAAACATAAATTCCCCTCCCCCAGGCCTCCTTCTCGATGACCAGGCGCCAAATCCATGGGCCCGATTCTGGGCGCTATCGAAAATTCGGGGTTCGGAGTTTCAAAGTGCAAGAAGTAAGGGGTGCCAGCTTCCTGAAATCCGATACCTGATATGAGATGAGCTCCACCTTTGTGAGCTAGACCCAACCATCTAGAACACGATCCATATGACCTGTCTTCGTGTGACTGTAGCCAAACCCTCCATTGGAGTTTTGGCGTTCACGATGACACAATGTTTGTGTCCACGGGACTCACGATTTTCTGATTTCCGATGTGCTTTTCGTGCTAGCCCTTTGACTAGGCCCTGGTCCAAGTGACCACTACCATATGTCTTTGACCATACTCTCCATCGGGGTTTCGCTGTTCGTACTTTTGAAGTGCACAAATCACTCGTCCCCAAGATCCCCGATATCCCGATGGCTTCAAGTTCGCCGATGGGCGCTTCCCTTTCGGGACTTTCCTGATGATGACGATCTCCTGCCATGTGTCCTTTCTCAGATGGATGGTCTAGATCTCTTTCACTGCTTCTCATGTCCATGATCAGGCTTGCTTGCTTGACTCGGTCCCCAAACAGATTTCTTATGTGTGCAGCGCTTGGGCACCTATCGCGCAATCTTGCAGACCTGCGTACCTTTGTTCCCCGATACCACAATTGTTGCTAACATTAGGCTCCATGGGGGATAGAGTCATCCCTGTGATGCTCTAAGGACTCATTTTGCAGTTCCAGTGCCTTGTTGTTGGGCTATGGAGTCATGCTGAAAACATCCTGCTACTGAAAATACAGGCCGAAAAATAAAAGTAACAAAATAAAGCTACATGCTCAAAGGAGCTTATTTATACACAATCCTAAACTAATAAAATATTTTACATGGGCTAGGTGAAAGAGAACTTCCACCATATTCATCCAAGCAACTTCCTGAATAGAAGCTCCCTCCTTCTGTCGATGATCACCAGCAGATGGTGTAACCGTGACAGCAGAACGACCACACTCTTCAACTCCTCCTTACAGGCTAGAGTTGAGATGAAATAGGGCGGCTCCAAGGCATAGGGGAAATGCCACTCCATGTATTTGTTGACAGGGTCATCGAATGAGTGGCCATTTCCAAGGAATTGGCGAAATACAGCCTCTTCTGCTACACAGTTGTTCACACACGGCTGAATGTCTCTGATAACCATAGGCGGGTGAATAATTGAAGAAGGCTCGCTGATCTCAGGTGGTGGCTGCTCACTGACTGGCTCTGTGCAGTCTATAAATTGCATCTTCGACTGCTCCTCTGGTTCCTCTGGTGCCTCTTATTGGATCTCCCAAGGGTCAGAGTCGTAATCATCATAGATAGGACCTGTGGGAAAGCTCTACTTTTCAATTTGCTTCTCAGGGGGGCTGATTTCCTCGCATTGTCTTTCATTTGCGAGCAGGGGATAAGGCTCTGTGACCTGCTCTTGGAAATCCAGCATATTGAGCTCAGACTCTGATTCGTAACTATCATAAGTGGTCTGGATTCTCTGACAAGCAAAAGGTGATGTCGGGCTCTACTACCCCTCTTCCAGATAATCATCGAAGTCGGGGGGAGACAAAGCTTCTCCAACTTGCAGAAATGGAACTATCGTCCACTCCTCCGTTTCGACCCCGAATGTAAACACATCATGGGAAATCTCGTGAAGGAAAAGAGAGAAATCCTCTTCCAAAACTACCTCTTTATTGCTTTGATCTGAGACAGCAAGCTCATTGGGGGTAGATGCCAACTCATCTAATAAATCTTCAACAATCTCTTCAAAAGAGTTGCTTAGATCATCTGCCTCAAGGATTGGAAAATCCTCTGCACAATCTTCATATTTCAACCCTTCTAATTGGGCAGAGAGATATTTCACCTGCTCTATCAGCTTACTCAGGGCGCCATCCTCCTCCCTTGGAACTTTATCACTTTCTTAACCTGCCTCGGATGCAGATGAATGGGGAGGAGAAGGGACTGAGTTTTGATCCAGGTCATCAAGATCCTCCCCACAACTTTCATCAGAAACAACTTTCTCTTGTATAGAGTTGTGGTATCCCTCACAACAATTATGACAAATTAACTCAGGGGGATACAACCTCTGACAATAGGTGGTGAAAGCTGCATGAAAATCACCGAGTGAAGAAATGGTAGCCGAGGGTAAAGAATGATACCATTTACGTGCATCCCCCGCTAACAAGAACATGAACATTTTCAGTAATACATCCTCATGATGTATCTCCCACTGATGCATGAGTTCATGAAACTCACTGAGGTGCTGAGTCGGGTTGTCCTCTTCACCTTTTCCAAATATGGGCAAATAATCGCCCTATTCATCCAAAGAGGGGACAACATTAGGAAAACCAGGAATAGCAGAGAAATTAAAAGGAGCAAACCTGCGAGAAAGGATTTTCTCCATATCGAACCTGTGGAGTTGCCAATTGATCCTTGAATCATGGAGTCGCCAGGTGAAAGATGTGCAGCTTCAAATATGTCTGGTCCTTGTTCACCATCAAAGGATAGATCTTAACGTTGTCGTTACCCCAGGAAGCTTCTCAGACTGAGAAAGCAGTTGCTGAAACCTTCTCAAGAAATCTCCTTAGGGTCGGATTTCAGGCGTGCTGACAGTAGTCACAGCTGAAACAGTGATGTGGAAACAATGGAGTCACCACAGTGGAGTCGCCAGGTGCACAGCAACAATCTTTAAGGGCTCTGATGTCCGATGCATCTTCAGAATCAGAGGCTTAATGTCGTTCTGCCCAGGGAAAATCTTCAACTTCGTCCCCGACAACGGCGCCAGAAATGTTAGCGTCGGAAGTAACTCCTGGATTGCTTGTAGGAGCAAAGCCCAATGCCCATCAGTTTTATGTCATGATTGTTTATAAGGGGTGATCGAATGGAGATAATGGCTCTAGGATGTATCACTCTAACTCAGGGACTGAGTCTGATATGTAAAGAACAGAGGAGGTCTGGAATCCTAACTTCAGCCAGTGGGTTGATTAACAGATGAGCAGGTGGAAGACTTAGGAGAAAGTGAACAAACAGCTCTGGGCATCCAACTTGCAGTCGTTCGTAGGGGAAAAACTCTGAAATTAGGATCCTCCTGGTTCAGGGCTTCAAGAAACTGAAATGGGACTTGAATGGATCCTCCAATTCCAAGTCATTTAGCATTTAAATAAATCATAGAAACCAATTAGAGGCTCTGTAACTATTACAGTGATCCATTACAACATCATCCCATAATAGCTACATCTCAACTGGATCCTCTAATTCCAAGCTGCTCTAACACAGTGTGAACAAAGACATGAAAGAAGCTGGCATTCATAAGGCAAGAAATCTCAAAAGTCCATACATAACCAGAGCAACAATGCTTCATTAAAACTTTACAACCGGGAGCTCTGCTCCACCATCGATCCTCTACAAAAATGGTAGAAATTCCTACATATACTTGGAACTGACTCCGGTGCTCAAGGCGTGATCATATCATGAATTCAATGCTTGACATTGAGGAGCTTATCTGCTAGGCTACGCATGCAGACATTGGGTAGAATGCCCATGTTGTCGTCTGTCAGACGCGATCTTTGTTAGGAGGAACTAACAACCTGTCTCTGTACACGCTCCTTTCTAACCTTCTATTTAAGGAAGGAGATGATGTATCACCCACCTTCCTCATTTGCATTAACTGATTCATCGGGACCTGAGAGGCAGAATGACAAACATAAACGCCCCTCACCCAGGCCTCCTTCTCGATGACCACGCGCAAAATCCGTGGGCCCGATTCTGGGCGCTATCGAAAATTCAGGGTTTGAAGTTTCAAAGTGCAAGAAGTAAGGGGTGCCAGCTTCCCGAAATCCGATACCCAATATGCAATGAGCTCCACCTTTGTGAGCTATACCCTACCAGCTAGAACATGATCCATATGACATGTCTTTGTGTGACTAAACCCTCCATCGGAGTTTCGGCGTTCACGATGACACAATGTTTGTGTCCACGGGACTCACGATTTTTCGATTGCCGATGTGCCTTCCGTGCTAGCCCTTTGACTAGGCCCTGGTCCAAGTGACCACTACCATATGCCTTTGACCATACTCTCCATCGGAGTTTCATGGTTCGCACTTTTGAAGTGCACAAATCACTCTTCCTTAAGATCCCTGATATCCCGATGGCTTCAAGTTCGACGATGGGTGCTTCCCTGTCGGGACTTTCCTGGTGACGTCGATCTCCTGCCATGCGTCCTTTCTCAGATGGACGGTCTAGATCTCTTTCGCTGCTTCTCATGTCCATGATCAGGCTTGCTTGCTTGACTCGAGCCCCTAACAGATTTCTTCTGTGTGTTGTGCTTGGGCACCTATCGTGCAATCTTGCAGACCTGCGTACCTTTGTTCCCCGATACCACAATTGTTGCTAACAAGGCCTATAATTTATTATCTCTAATTAAGTAAGGGTCTTAGTAGAAATAATCTTAAAATATCCATCAATGGTAAAATCTTGATGTGAGTATTTGAGATGAGGGTAGGAACCTAATAAGGAAG
>SNQJ01S0059914.1:19308-31396 GCA_010110895.2 Picea sitchensis | reverse complement strand
GCAGAGGGGGAGTACCCCCTCTGCGAAGTCCGGGGGCAAGCGCCCCCCTGAAGGAAAATTTGCCTTGTAAATGTATATTGTAATTTCATTGTAAATCTGGACCGTTCATTATAAGGTCGTAGATCTAACGGTAGAAATTATATTAGGGTTTTTTTCCCTAGAAGGCAACCCTTTGTTATGAGGGAAATGTATTGCGGCTATGCATTATGGCGAGTATTGTATTCTGAGAGAGGATACTGTGAGAGAAAGAAGAGGAAGTTACAACAGGTTTTGCTATAGGTTGTATCCCTTCATTTGCTAGATAATAATAAAGGAAGGACTTGGAAATTTATCTGGTGGACATAGCCCACACTGGGTGAACCACGTAAATCTGTGTCTCTATTGTATTATGTATCTTTTGTGTTTTGTTTTCGTATTTGTTTTATTTTATTGCTCCGCGGTCCTATTTTTCTAATAGGTTCCCCATGAAACGAGGGTTACTTGCATCGGGTAGGGTTGGTAAGTGGAGGTCGAAGTATCTGCTTCTCACTCTTTCATTCATAGGTCTCAAGACTTGATCAACCCATTCTAGTATCTAGAAGTTCATTTTCCACTTTTTCATTGCTTTGGACTCGAGACCTTATCCATCTAAGCTGAAGTTTTGTAGAAGTTGTTTGTTTGCAATGTTTCTCTTAGGAATTTTTAGTGGAGTGTTGCTTTGTATCGTTAGCCTAAGGTTGTGTCTGTATCATCGCTTTTGGATGATTGATTCAAAGTGGTCAACCAATCACTCCATTGGTCGGGAAGGACCCCTGGTATTTCTCTTGAAAGCATGGATCCGACTCCTAGAAGGCGTGGGTTTTTATACCAATTGTTTGTCAGAGTCAATGTGCGATACTTTTTTGGACATGAACAATCCTGCAAGGGATGAAACTATGCATAAGAATAACATGGCCAAAGTTCTTGAGGATACCAAACAAGAGACCCCTTCCCAAGGGGGTTCTTGTGATTTTTCGTTCTTTGGAAACGTCGGTGCCCCCTTCATGGCCACTTTGAGCATTCATGGGTTGAATGCATGAATATCAGTTTGGTTGTGGACCACTCTGAATGTCCTGAATGATTTTGATGCTTCTCAGATGAGCACCTTATGTCATGGGAATTGAATGGATATTGATCATTTACCTTCGGTATCCATGAAGTCTACTCCTTCTCCTTCCCCCTCTTTTGGTGAAAGTTTATCTACTAGTAACTAGAAGTCTAAAAGGAATAGGAAGAGGAATAGTAATAAGAAGAAGTCACCAACCTCTACTAGTCATGTTGGATACCTACCACTAGCCTCTACAAGTCATGATGGAAGCACAAGTCTAGTCATTGTGAGTCATAATGGAAATAGTTAACAAACCTTTGTGAGTCATGCTGGAGATATGTCAAAAACCTTAGCGAGTCATGTTGAAGACAAGCAACCAATCGTTGAAAGTCATGCTGGGGGTAATATTCTAGTCATTGCTAGTCATACTAGATAAACATTACCAACCTTTGCAAGTCATGTTGGATATTGAAATCTAGCCACCACAAGTCATGCTGGGGGCAACCCACTGACCACTGCAAGTCATGCTAGGGGCATTGATATTATTGAGAAACCTAGACAAATGGGATGTAAGCCCAAGTTCCCTTGTAATATTTGCAAGGGAGATCACCTTACTCATCTTTGCCCTTCTATTGTCATGGTACGAAGAGCGTGGTCCTTGTCTAAAGGCCCTTCTGGTTCCGAGTCATCTTCATTTTCCCAACAATCTATTCAATCATTGGTTGATGAAGTGGTGTTGATGCAATCTTCGACCGATATCTCTCTCGTTTTGGAGGGTGATGCGTCTCTCGACTATGTTGTCTCACATCATATTCAACCAGTGGTTGAGGAAGGGGTTATGCCGATGGAATATTTAGACGATCCCGCTCTTTTCTTGGACAGTGACAATTCTACCAAAGTGGTCTCACCAATGCAATCTTCGTTTGATCCCACTCTTCTTTTGGGAAGTGATGTGTCTTTTGACTATGTCTTTAGCATTTCCAGTTCAGTAGCTTCTGAACAAGGGAGCAATCCACTCTCTTCGAGTATGTTCCCTCCAAGTCTTGGGATGGTTTCATTTGATTGGAATGATCTTGTTAAGTCTTATATTCATTCTTATACACCTTTCCAGTTAAAGGTTAAATTTAATTCAACGGGAATTTACCAATGTATTGTAGATGAAGGATCCTTTGCAAGTATTTTATCCTCCTCGGCTTGGCAAGCTTTGGGTTCTCCCAAACTTGTGTTAGGTATCGATGCGCTGTTGGCTTTCGAAAGAAGACCTAGTGAATGTTTGGGGACTCTTCATTAGTTTCCTATCACGTTAGGTGGAAATACCATCCTACTTGATCTATTAGTGGTACCAGGTGTTGGATTATTCACTAATATTGAGAGGGGGAGTGAATCTGTATTAGGAACTTATTTCCACTTTTAATCACAATATGTAAGAATTTAAGATATCAACAAGTTATCACGTATGATTTCATTCAAGATACCATAAACATATCACCACAAATACATAGTGCAAAACAATTTTATGTGGAAACCCAAATGGGAGAAAACCAAGGAATGCTTTCTTATATATCAAAATATTACATTCATAGGAAGCTCCAACTTCCAAAATTCTCCAGCACCAACTGGAAGGAGGCACCAACCCCCCTGATTTATAGGCACCAACCTGAAGGATGATACAACTCCCTAAATTCTCTAGCACCAACTAGAAGGAGACTCTAACCTCCTAGTTTACAAGCTCCAACCTGAAGGAAGCTACAACTCCCTTTCCTTGCCCCTTTCTTCCTCCCTTGAATATAAATGATAGACTCAACCTGTCACTATTACTGTCACTGATACTGATACATCATCATATTTAAATATGATACAACCACATTAACTTATGCCAATATCTCCAAGAATATCCTCCAAATCACGTGCTCAAAATCACCATGATATGAATCAAACTATGTGCCAAATACATGCCTCAAGCATGTACCAAGACCTCCAAGATATAAACCTCAAAACATACATAAAGACATACTTTTAATCATGAGGAACAATCTGGTGCATGTGATATTAAATATTCATACCTTCTTCAATTTTACCACAGATACACGATTCACCCACTGTCAGACCACAGACACCTGATATTTTCTCGCTGCAATCTGCGTATACCCTATATGAAATTCATCCATCTACAACCCGCGTATATACACGCTTCACCCTTTTGTAAACCATGTATAAACTCAGAAAACTGGTACGGTCACCTCCATACACTTTGATCTCCTCCACCTCCTTTCTCCTAAGTCAGATTCACTTTGTTGAGATCACCAATCCTCCTAGCACAAGTGCATACCCACTTATTCTAGGTCCATTCCACAAACACACTTGCTTGAATATAAAATCAGAGGTTCTTGATGTGTATTTATACTATTTCAAGTAACTTCTTTAATCAATTTTTGAGTTGACTTGTAACTTCTTGTTTGCAACAACTTTTCACCTTTATTTGATTTTGGGGCCGACTTGTAACTTCTTTGACCTTAGATCTGGGGATTCTAGACCATACTTCGGGGCTTCATCTTTAAGAGGGAATAACTTCTCAACCATAAGGAACCATGTGGTGTACCACCTACCGTTGGAAACCACACAATGAGGAATATCCATCTATGAGAGTGTTGAATGTATTTTCAATGTCCTTCATGTTTCTTTTCTCAATCAACTTCGATCTTCATTACCACACCTCTGGGGCTTCTTAACCTGTATTTCCAGGGCTTCTTGTAGACTTCTTCAAAGTGTCTTCCCATGAGGGCCATGCTTAAAGATACACCATAAGAAGACCACTTTGGAGCCTTCTTCAAATATACCCATCACTTATAGAGGATTCTAGACTTCTTCTAGGTTTGACGTCAATGACAACCAATTTTCCAACAATGTCCCCCTTTGGAATTGATGCAACACTCATACACCCCCTATGACCATTTCTCCCCGTGACTTCATGCTTGCTCCCCCTGTCTTTATGCTTCTGAACTTTCTCTCCCCCTTTGACATCAATGGCAATGGGTAACTCCCCCAGAGGATTTCTCTCCCCCTGTCTTCTTTGCAAAATGTCGTGTAGATCACTGTGGGGTAGAAACTACTCCAAGTTTTTGTCAAATATACTCAAATGTTTCTCTTGGGAGAGGTTTGGTGAAGATATCAACAATCTATTCTTTTGTCTGAATGTATTCCAACTTAATATTCTCCTCTGTTACTTGTTCCCATAGAAAGTGGAACTTGATAGGAATATGCTTGGTCTTGGAGTGCATCACTATTTTTTTGGAGATACTTATAACACTGGTATTGTCACAGAATATTGAAATAGGATCATCATATGTTACTTGTATGTCTTGCATGGTTTTCTTCATCTAGAGGACCTAAGTACAACATGTTGTTGCTGCAATATATTATACTTATGTCGTAGACAAGGATATTGAGGACTATTTCTTACTTAACTAGGACACTAGACAATCACCCAAGTAGAACGTTGCTCCACTAGTCCTTCTTCTATCATCAATGCTTCCTGCCCAATTAGAATCTATGTAGGAAAGCATATTCATCTCATTCCCTTTTGGATACCACAATCCAAATTATGTTGTTCCTTTGAGATATCTGAAGATTCTCTTTATTGCCATAACATGAGTTTCCTTCGGTATTGCTTGAAATATTGCAACATGTCCAATTGCTTGCATCACATTTGGTCTTGAGGCTGTCACATAGATTAGGATACCAATCATTAATCTATAGAGTCTCTAATCTTCTTCCTTAGATTCATCATCTTTTCTCAACTTGCAACTGGTCACCATAGGAGTACTTACAGGTTTGCAATATTCCATTCCGAACTTCTTCAACATTTCTTTAATGTACTTGGTTTGGGAAATGAAAATACCTCCATCTAGTTGAGATATATGGAGCCCCAAAAAGAAAGTCAACTCACCAAGTAGGGACATTTCAAACTCACTCTGCATATCTTTAGCAAACTTCTTACTCAACCAGTCATCATCACTTCCAAAGATGATGTCATCCAAATATACTTCAATGATAAGTATGTTGTCTTGATCCACTTTTATGTAGATATTGTTATCTGCATTACCCTTTTTGAATCCTTGTTGCTACAAGTACTTGTCCATTATTGAATACTAAGCTCTATGGGATTGCTTGAGTCCATACAGAGCTTTCTTCAATCTGCAAACTTAATCTTCCTTTTCTAATAGTAGGAACCCTTTTGGTTGTTCTATGTAGACCTATTCTTCTAATTCTCCATTTAGAAATGTTGATTTTACATCCATCTGATATACTCTGATCCTGTTAGAACATGCATAGGCCAAGATCATTTTGATTTCTTCCATTCTAGAAACATGAGCAAACGTTTCTTCAAAAGCTACTCCTTCAACTTGAGCATATACTTTGCATACTAGCCTTGCCTTGTTTCTGGTTATCTGTCCATGTTCATTTAGTTTATTTATGAACACCCATTTTGTACCATTCACATTTTTTTCCTTAGGTTTTGGAACCAATTCCCATGTCTTATTCTTCTCTATTTGATTCAGTTCTTCTTCCATGGCCTTGATCTAACGTTCATCATTGTTGTCTTCCTCAAAGCTACTTGGTTAAAATATGGATAATAGTGCTAGATGTCTTTGTATTAGTGTACATTCCCGTCTACTTCCTCTGGTTTATGTTCCTACATTTTTATCTCCAATAATTTGTTCTAGTGGATGATTCTTGTGAACCCAACGGTTAGGTGTTTTAGCAGGTGTCTAGAAATCTTGTTGATTGTCTTTTGTTTCTTCTTGCTTTTCCTTTGGTTACTTCTCTTCTGGTTCTTCTACTTCTTCCTCTACTTCTTCTTCCTTCAGTTCTTCTTCTGCTTCCTGCCTTTTTGAATTTCTTCTTTCTTCTCTGGTCTTCAATACATCTGTTTCATCAATATTTACATTGATGCTTTCCACTATTTTGTTGAGTCTTAGGTTGTAGCATTTGTATGCCTTCCTTTCCCTTGAGTATCCAACCAGTATGTCTTGATTTCACTTGAGTATCCAACTAATATGCCTTTATCAACTCGAGAGTCAAATTTTCCAATCTTGTTATCTTCTATTTTTATGTAACATTTGCTTCCAAACACTCTAAAGTGCTTGACATTAGCCAATATTCCCTTGCACAGTGCATATGGAGTCTTATCATTCTTACTTCTAAGCATTCCTCTATTCAAGATATGAATGGTTGTATGTACTACTTGTACCCAAAAGATATCACCCAACTTGGAATCTTTCAACATGGTTCTGGCAGTTTTCTGTATAATTTTGTTCTTCCTTTCAACGACACCATTTTGTTGAGGTGTTCTAGCTTCTAAAAATTGCCTTTTTATTCCATGTTCTTCACAAAAGTCCATGAATTATTTTGATGTGAACTCACCTCCATTGTCTAATCTTAAGCACTTGATTTTCAAATTAGTCTCATTTTCAACCATCTCTTTGAATATCTTGAAACATTCAAATGCCTCTAACTTTTTCTTGAAAAAAAAAATCCGGTCATTCTTGTCTAATCATCAATAAGTAGCATGAAGTATTGTTCATCATTTGGCCCTTTTGTTCTTATTGGCACTCATAGATCGGTGTGTACAATCTCCAATGGTTTTTTTGTAGAGTATTCCTTTGTTCTGAACTCAGTTCTTGTTTTCTTTCCTTGTAGACAGTGCTTGGACATAGTATTGGCTAGATTTGAAATTTCATACATTTCTCTTACCGCTTTCTTTCTGCTGATTTTGACAAGATTGTTAAAGTTCATATGACCCATTCTTCTATGCCAAAGCTAGCTTTCATTTTCTTTTCCCAAGCAACATCTTTCTTTTCTGATATCATTTAAGATGTATATGTTGTTTAGATTCCTTATTGATGTCGCCACCAACTTGCATGATCCTTCTTTCCTTATCTCACATTTATTTGAGTCGAATAGAAGTGTGTGTCCCTGGTCACACATTTGACTCACACTTAGTAGATTATGCTTCATATCTTTGACAAGTAGGACATTTTCTGCCATGGCATCTTTACTTCCAAGCTTGAATGCTCCTTTTCCTATAATTGTGGCTAAGTTATCATTCCTGAATGAAATTGATCCATCTCTTTCTTTATTTAGAGTTACAAACTCATCCTTGTCACTTGTCATGCGATTTGAACAACCATTGTCAACGTACCAATCATTTTTTTTGCTTTGGGCTAGTAGAGCAATCGAATATTCTTCAATGTTCAGTTTATCTTGCTTCCGTTTCCATATCCTTGATGGTTCTTTTACATGACTTTTGAGATCCTGCTTTGGTTCCTTTGGAGGAATAATCAATATGCAATCTTTGGCCATGTATCCAAAATTGTTTCATTTGTAGCATTCTACTTCATTATTTAATAAGCTAAAACTATTATAGTTTATGTTGTACACTCCATGAGGATTTCTGAGATAATTAGAGTATCCTTCATAGTTGATTCTCTTCTTAGCATAGGCTCCATGGTTTATAACATTGTGCCCAAAATTGTTATAGGAATAACATAAATAAAAAAAAGTAGTTTGGTACCCGAGTGTGGGGGATCTTCTAGGTTGCTCAACTCTTCTGTAATATTCTTCTTGAGTTCTCTCCATTGTTGGTTGTTGATTCTGTGTTCTGGATCTTCCGGGTGGTCCAACTCTTCTATAATATTCTTCCATTGCCCAAATGTTTTCCTTTGAAGACTTGCCTTCTTCCTTCTTGATGAGACCTCTCATGACTTTTGCATAACTCTTTTGTTCTGCTTCCTTTTCTGTCATCATGGAGCTCGAACCCTTCTTAGTATGCACTTGTTTTTATCCTAGTCTAGGCTTGTCATAGTATGGCCTTTGAATGCTGATGATTTCATCCAATATTTTGGTGTTGTTTTATTGCATTTCCTTTTTTTGAAGTTCCTTTTTCACATACTCACTCTGGCATAATAAATTTTTCGTCGATTACTCGAGGATTAGAATCCCCGAGATACTTACGGGGGCTTAGTGTCAGCTAGTTCCTCATATGTCCACCTCCATGTGATCGTGGGTCACGACTATGGGTCGAACCAGTACAACGTATTTTCGCAATTCTCGACTCAGTGCTACCAGAATGTCGAGTCTTTCGACTCTGCAAATCCCGAAGCTCAAAACAGTGAAACGCTGAACCCCGACAGGGCTAGCGAGTGGCAAGTTTCCCGCTTGGGGTCTTGTCCATGTGACCCTACTCTGTGTCCATGCGCTTAAGCCAACCAAGCGCTTATCGGCTTTTCACGATTCGGGAAATTGCGATGCAATGTCTCTTCCTCTCCCTTTCAAATCCCCGAAACTCCGTAATCTCTGAAGTTCCCCTCTAAAGTGAGATCAACGACTATAAGCCTCCCCTGATCCGACTGTCCTGGCCGTATCGGGATTTCGGTAATCGGTAGTTCGAAATGCAAGAGAGTCAAGTCTTTCGACTCTTCAAACCCCGAAACCCGATACTCGAGTTCTTGTATGAGATCCAACGATTCTCGATGTCTTCGATCCAACGGTTCAGATATTTTTGGATTTTCGTGAACTGGGAGTTCACGATGCAATGATTTCAAAACTCTTGTCACTCCAATCCCCGAATCCCGATATGGAGATTCATGTAGGAGATCAACGGTCCTCGAGGATTTGGATCCAACGGTCCACGGGATTTCAGAGCTTTCCCCGAACTCTGACCGCTCACCATGTGTCTCCTCCAATGGACAATCTAGATCCCTTTCAGGACTCCTCCTTTCTGCCACAGAGCGCATCGGGGTTTCGGGTACTGGGATTTCGCGACTTGCGAAGACAAGGGTTCTTGCCCTTTGGTTTCCTGGGTGCCGAAACGTCGAAATGCTGACTGACAACCACGTGTCCCTCCGATGGACGACTGCGACCTTTACCCACGATCAACCGTTATGATCTTTTTAGGATGATCAACGGTCACTATCAAATCCCGGCTTTCTCAAACTTATTCACACCTAAACCGATTCAGGGTTTCATTTATCAGGATTTCGCGACTTGCGACCCCTAGTGACACAGATCCTCTTTCAATTCGAATCCCCGGTATCCGAAATACCGATGGACTCTTGACCTTTGCCACGTGTCCTCCACGGATGGACGATCTAGATCTATTTCAGGACTTCCACCATGGAGTGTCCCGATATCTTGTCATCAGGACTTCCGAAATCCCAAAGTCCGAAGCCTCGATATCAACTCCTCTTTCGGGACTTTCGCCTCTGTTCACGAGGCTTAACCCTCATGCATCTCCTGACAGCTCCAACGATTGTCGGGTTTTCTAACTAAGATCTGATGGTTCAGATCTGTCCTGTGCTGTGCACTCTCCCACTGCTCCCTGGATGTGGAAAAACCAATGGTCCAAATACTCCCACGGACCTTGGGGATCTACGGTCCTGATTTCTTCGCTACTCACGAAGTTAAAGGAAAAGGGGTTAAGGCATTTAACACCATTGTTTCTTCCTCTAATCTAACGGTCGTGAATGACCACAGATATTCCGACAGGATCTTGTCCATCAATCGATACTTATCCCTATGCTGTCATTTCGAGATTTCAAGAGGATCAATCTTCCTCGTACAGGGTTACTAAGACTTGCGCCTTCAAATCCTTTTCTAGGTTCTTGGTGAGATTTCCAAGAAGGGTGTCTCTATGGGGAGATCTATCCAGGGTATTACCTGAGACGGATAAGGGTATAGATTTCCCGAGAACAGACTTGAAGTCTGAATTAGATCGGTATGCATATAAATAGTGATTTATAAAACATAAGCCTTACGTAGTATTTCCATTATAAGCATGCAACCACCATTTCTGAATCAAACACCACACAGATAGTCTTATACTCAAACCATTCATAAACTGCACAGACTATGACCATACAAGTCAACATATAAATTTCAAGATGCAAGATATAAAACACTTATCAGAAATAACACTCGATGTGATTGCAACTGCTGATAGGGGTGCTCGTTTCCACCCAACCGTAGGCTCAGTGACTTCCAACGGATTTACCACTAGCCACCCCTGAGCTGAGACCACGATGCTGCGAGACTATGTCTCTATTTTCCAGTGACTGAGAATGAAGGTTACTCTCCTTCTTCTCTGCTATCATTCACTCTATATTTTTCCAGAGTTATCCTCTTCCCTTTGCATCTGCCCCTTGATCGCCCACTCTGCCTGCCTTTTCTCCTTTCGATGAGGTTGCGTGTGGCACGATTTTCCTCGTGGTGGTCATGTCTGAGGACTCTACAGATGGGCGGTTCACCCCCATCCCTCATTACTCATGAGGAGCCATTTACCTACCAACCTGGCGAGTCATTTAATTCGGGGCCAGTGAGCCGCTCTTGGTTCTCCGAGCCAGTGAAGTCCAAATACGGTATTGGTTTTGGTGGAAGTTAATGCCACCTTTCCAAGTTCCTTCCACCACCTTTCTTCAGCCATCATGATCTCTTTTTCAGCACATCCCCCTCTCAACAGTCCTGCAATATATATATTATAATATCATTCACATTCATTGACCTTTTTCATAAGGTCCATTCACATCACACATTCACATTTCTGAGTTTGCCACAATACTTGGCCAGTATAGTTATTTTTTTACAGATTGGGGGAAACAGGGTGTTACATCCTTCCTTCCTTCCTTAGTGAGACTATTTTTGCTTCCAAGCTCTCCTTAATTTTCTCCTTTTCTTCCAACTCATTTTTGAGTATTTCTTCAATCCTTTTGGCTTATTCTACTTGGACCTTTATATTTGTAATCACATGTTGGACTTCTTTAGAGTTGGGATTTTGAGAACCCTCTTTTAGCTTGATCAATTCTTCCTTGAATGACTTGTTTTTCTTCCTTTCTCTTTTTAGCTCACTTAAGGTGTTGATTAGTTATGCTTCAAGATCTACTTCACCTTGTTCTTCATAATCTTCTTCATCATTTTGTTGAGTTTCCAATGCCATAAAGATCACTCTTTTTGAGTCACTGTCACTATCATCATCCTCATCAGTTGAGGAAATTTCTTCTCTTGAGTAGATACTTTTCTTGAAGACTTTCCTTTTATTTCCCTTTTTGTTTCCCTTTTGGTATTTCTTTTCTTTCTTAGGAACTTCTTCTTCATCACTTTTTGAATTCTTAGCATAAGGACATTTAGTAGCAAAATGACCAATTTTACCATAATTAAAGCATATTAAAGGAAGCTTACCTTTGTACTTGCCAGTTCCTCTCTTCAACTTCCTTACAAAGTTGGCTATTTCTTCATCTTCATTTGAATCATCACTGCAACTGCAATTTGACTTTGACTTTTGCTTATTCTTTCTTGTATTCTTGGATGCTTTGAAAGTTGCTTCCTTCTTGGATGGATTATCCTATTATGTTCTCATTTAATAAGCTACAAGTATTCCATGTAGCTCATCCATGCTATTTCTTCTAGGGATGAAATCTTAGGGGTCAAATCTCATTGGAAGAGACCTTAGTACCTTTTAAACAATTACTGGATCTTTAATTTCTCCTCCCAAGCCTTTAATAGCGTTCACTATTTCATCAAATCGTAGAAAGTAAGTCGTGATATCTTCATTTTCCTTCATTTTTAGTTGTTCAAATTGACCTCTATAAGTTTGAAGCTTGGCCTCTTTGACTTTGGCATATCCTTCATAAACATTTTGAAGTTTCCCAAATATCCTTTGCAAAATCACAATGCATAACCTTGACATATATTGAATCAACCAAGCCATTCATAATAGCATTTGTATCCTTCAATTTTTTTTCACTAAGATTCTTTCCATCTTTATCTGTTGGGGGAGTGGCAGGTGCCTTGTATCTGTCTACTGCTGCTTTCCAGACATAAAATCCATGTGCTTGCACAAATGTTTTCATCCTTCTGCTCCAAAAGGCATAGTTTTGACCATCAAATAGTGGCATTCCATTCTTAGTGCACTCCTTGATCTACCTTACAGTGGTTAGGCTATTTTTGAAGGATCTTCTCTGATACCAA
>SNQJ01S0059914.1:4088-19001 GCA_010110895.2 Picea sitchensis | reverse complement strand
TATCACTTATGATTGCATTCAAGATACCATAAACATATCACCCAAAATAAAAAATACACAATAGTTTTACGTGGAAACCCAAATGGGAGAAAACCACAAAATGATTTCTTATATATCAGAAGATTACATTCATAGGAAGCTCCAACTTCCAAAATTATCCAACACCAACTGGAAGGAGGCACCAACCCCTTGATTCATAGGCACCAACCTGAAGGAAGCTACAACTCCCTAAATTCTCCAACATGAACTGGAAGGAGGCTCCAACCCCCTAGTTTACAGGCTCCAACCTGAAGGAAGCTACAACTCCCTTTCCTTGCCCCTTTCTTCCTCCCTTGCATATAAATGATAGACTCAACTTGTCATTGTTATTTCCATAGATATTGGTACATCATCATATTCAAAGCTGATACAACCACATAAACTTATGCCAAGATCTCCAACAACATCCTCCAAATCATGTGCTCAAAATCACCATGATATGAATCAAATTATGTGCCAAAGACATGCCTCAAGCATGTACCAATACCTCCAAGATATAACCCTAAAAACATACATAAAGACATACCGTTGATCACGAGGAACAATATGGTGCATGGGATATCAAATATTCATACCTTCTTTAATTTTAGCACATATACACGATTCACCCACTATCAGACCGCAGATACCCGCGCTTTGCTCCACTATAATATGATTCCTCTGTCTACAACCTGTGTATATACGTGCTTCACCCTTCTGCAAACTGCGTATAACCTCAGAAAACGGGTACAATCACCTCCGTACACTTCACTCTCCTCAAACTCCTTTCTCGTAGGCCGGATTTGCTTTGCTGAGAAAACCAATCCTCCTAGCACAAGTGCAGACCCACTTATGCTAGCTACATTTCATAAATTCACTTGCTTGAATATAAAATGAGAGGTTCTTGATGTGTCTTTATACTATTCCAAGTAACTTATTTACTTGATCTTTGAGTCGACCTGTAACTTCTTGTTTGCAACAACTTTTCTCCTTTATTTTATTTTGGGGCTGACTTTTAACTTATTTGACTTTAGATTCAGGGCTTATTGACTATACTTAAGGGCTTCATCTTTAAGAGGCATAACTTCTCAATTATAAGGAACCACATGGTGTACCACCTACCCTTGGAAACGACATGATGAGGACTATCCATCTATGAGAGTTTTGCATGTATTTACAAAGTCCTTCATGTTCCTTTTATCAATCAAGTTCGGTTCATGACCACACCTCCGGGGCTTCTTAACTACTTAACTACATTTCTAGGGCTTCTTGAAGACTTATTCAAAGCATCTTCCCATGAGGGCCATGCTAAAAGATGCGCCATAAGGGTACCACTTTAGAGATTTCTTCAAATATACCCATCAATTCTAGAGACTTCTAGACTTCTTCTAGGGTTGACATCAATGACAACCAATTTTCCAACACCAAGCCCTTTAGATTTCAATATGCTTCTCAGGCATGATTATGTTTATGCTATGAATTTTGTGGTGTCTACGCTTTTTTGTGTGATGCATTTTCCTCACAATTGAAATATTGTCACTATTATTAACTTTCATCTAATAATCACCATCCTAGTTAAACTTTAGCTCAGATTTCCCCTTTGTATATTCCCAGTGTTCGAGTAGACTCTTCACAACCATGAGTGAATTATGTGGCATCTTATCCTCGGTGTTCAATTGCTTCTGAGAAGGATCCTTTACAGTCATGTTGGCCTTCTCGAGACAAGGTCTCGATAATTGACCAGGTGTTGTATCCAATGGGGGCATGTGAGCCTTTGCTTTCCCATTTTGGCTTGAGTAATTTGGTGCTTCCTCTCAAGTATGATCTTATTGTTGGTGAGACCTTGAGCCCTGGTATTTGTGTGTTGTCAAGTCCTTGTTTCTTGGATGTTGAATTTCCTTCAGATGAGGCTATCCTTGAATATATGACTATGGATCCTTGACCTTTTCCTGAATTGGAAGCTTTGCTGGTTGGTTACCAACGAAACCCTTGTCTTGAGCCTAGCAATGGGCTCTACCTGGAGAAGTACTATGCATAAGCCACAAGTTTGTGTGATAATTTTTACATATTGTACTTTTAGGGTTTCTTGTTTTCAAGTTCTATATTCCATAACTCAATGTATTGCCAAAGGTTTCTATATTGGACATATTAACTTTTGGGTGAGTGTTGTTGGTCTTATATAAAGGAATTTGGAGACATTTTCTTTGGTACCTTTTCATTCCATGTTGATCCATTCTGATAGGTAATGATCTCGAAACTAGCATATAGGTTAGATTTTCCCCTTCATGCATTGTTGCATTATCCATTTCTTGTTTCATTTTTCCATAGGATCGACCCCGCTTAGTTGTGACACAAAACCTTTTTTGTTGTTTAGAATTGTTGTAATTCATGTGGTAGAGGCTATTGTTCATGGGTGCCCTAGTTAGAACCTTGTTCGCAGTTTGACACCCATACTAAAATTATTTCAGAGGATCGGGAGCCCTGTTTAGTCCTACCACGACTTTGGGTTGAAGCCTCATATCTTCTTCTCATTCTTATTCTGGATAATACCCTATGGGGCTCCCTCATTTATGTTTTGAGTTATAATACTTCATTTCATATCGATCACTTGTGCTTTTCGGGCCTAATGTTGGCTTCGTCTTATTGTTGTATAACCATTTGCATATGCATTCTCGAATAGTTGTTGGCCTTGCAATACTAGCCTTTGCGACTCAACACCTTTCATCCCTAGAGGAAAATTCCCCCAAGCATCCATGCCTTGCATGTGCTTCCTTGCATTGAGGATATGTATGTTCCTTGCATGTGGAACTAGTTTTCTCGCCCACAATGCTTGTTTCCTCCTTTGTAATATAGTATTCTTTTTCAGGTTTTATAATATGAAAAAGACAAAAAAAAAAAAGGTTGAGAAAGAATCTTGTTTTTTATATGGCAGCTAGTTGTGTTTCACTTGTATAGAGCACAACCTTATGGGTCTTTATCTCACTATCTTGGGTTTAGTATGGCTTTAGGTGGAATTTCATCATTTTTGAGCATAATCTCTTACGCCTAGTAACTTATTCTTCCAGTCATATGGAGCATTTGTTGATGCCTCCTTTGTCGCAAACATATTCCAGTTCACAGTCTATGCTGCTCAAGTCACTTTTTGTGTCATGTTTCTGTTCAAGGGAAGTCAACCTATGTCGGCCACTCTGCATAACTCTTGACTTCCCAATTGACCTTCCCTTGTGTCAAGTACTTCTCAGTTTCACAAGTATCTTTGTATCTAACTCGTGCTAGTATAGAAGGTCCCCATTGAATTCTTGCTGGCAGGTCTACTCTTATCGACTACGGCTCATTGCTCTGAGAGTATGACCTAGAGTTTCACCATAGGCCTATTTACATCATTTATAGGTGACCTTTCACTCAACATATGACAAATCATCATTGTTCGTTGACTAAGCACTTTCCCTTGTGTTCGATGTCAACAACCATTAATACACATAGGGATTCGTGTGATACCTTGGTTTCCATTTGATCCCATTGGTGGATTTCTCATATTTGTTGGTAGTATTCATCATTGGTTACTATTCAAAGAGTCTTTGCTGTGTGCTATTCCATATGGTACATGCCAAAGTCATACTTTTGTATGGTCCTTTAAATATTTTTGTCTGAGTTCTTCCAAATCTTTGGCCTTTTGCTACTCCTCATGCTGGATGATGGAGGATGCCTTAACGCCTTCCTTCCAGTAGATCTCTTCATATCGAATTCAACACATCTTGCTCTGGGACAAGGATACATAGTCATTTTTTGTACCTTGGGGCTTACAGTCATCAGTGGCAAGTTCCCTTGCTATTGACAGTGGGAATACATCAATGTCCCTTGATCGGTAGATTCTATCAGGTGTTCGACATCAACTCCTTTATTCACACTTGTTAGATTGTAAAAGGTACCTTGACTCCCATTATCATTATTGGTGGGTTGTCTTGTGTTTCTTAATAATATGCATCAATGACCGGTAATCAAATGATGTCTCATTATGTTCAACTTCAACACATCTATTCTCATAATGTAGACTCGTACCATGACGGGTTATTTGAAGACCTCGGGGCAAGTACCAACATCACCTTTTTTGTGCTCCTACTCGAATTGGATTGATTGTACCAACTTCTTTGACATTGATACTTGAAAAGGATCAATTTGTTCACTTCATTGACTCCAGATATCCTCTATTTGATTCTGAGACATAGATGCATTGTGTATCCATTCATGGCTATGATTTACATTTGCATGGATGCACTGTGTATTTCTCTCGTGGCCACTTTTATATATCACATGGATCCATTGTGTACATTTTTCATGGCCATGGACATCAGTTATGATTTCATTACTCATGGATCCCTAGTGTACTTGATTTGGAGGCCATGCTTACATCACTCCTAAGGATGGGAATTCCTGACTTGGGAAGAGAGTGTCTTACTTGTTTTTGTTGTAGGTACTGTTTTAGAATTGGTCTTCAACTACTCCAACCCAGGCCCATCTACAATCTCATGATTATTTTGTAATGTATTTCAGCCATCAATTTCTATTCTAACCCCACACATTAGGGGGCATATGTTATAGTGTCATTTGACACCACATATGCTTATAATGATTTACTGGCCTGAGTTGCATCCCTTTCCTTTCTTGCAAAACCATTTCCCCCCTTTTCCTCCTCAAAAATACTTAAAAAAACCCCATTTTGGTTGATCTATGTGACTATCCTTAAAGCATCTCGTGTACGTACGTTGGTTTCCAGTTTTCAACCCACGTACATTTTAATCTGGCTCAAAAAAATAATAATTCCCACTTTTTGAGAGGAGTTGATGGGTTCCTCAGGTTCCTGACCCCCTATAGCCCATCCATAACTACTCCAACTGTCAAAAAGGAGTATAAATTAGAGCCTTGGGGTGTAGGAAAAAGAGAACAGATAAATGCATCCTTATCCTAGAATTTTCATTATAGTCCTGCAAATCCCCTTTCCCCCTTGCATTTGATATTGTCCTTTCCATATGGAAGCGCTTGTTGTCATAAGGTGTGTTCTCCCCATCTTGTCGGGAAGAAATACTTTGCCTTCCTTGGACCTTTTTGAGCACAAATTATTTGATGTTTTGTTGATCATCTTTGACCTTGGGTGGAGGAACTTGGAGCCCAGTTTCGATACCGTGTTGTGGCGGTTACAGGTTGTAACCAATTTTTATGTTGTTCGTAATAAAAGATCTCTTATTCTTGTCCAATTTCATATGTTGATTAATGTTTTTAGTATATTATATATCTCTTAATTTGAATCTATTATGAAATTTGTAATGATCATGTTTTAGTTAGTTATCATATAACTACCTATTTGTAGTTGCTCATCTCTTTGTGTGCAAGAGGTTTCAAAGGTTGTTGTAGAAGAGTGTCGAAGTGAAAGTCTTCATGTGGGATAGACATCAAATGTCAAAATCTAGGTTTGTTTTCTTCTCTCTCCCTTGAAAGTTAGTTATTGCAAAGTAGTTTTTTTTAATTGACTCCTTGATTTGAGTTTGAGAGTGGTCTTTTAGGGTATCGCTCTGTTGTGGCCTTGACCCATAGCCATAAGACATTGTTTTCTGTAACAATATCCATATTCATGATAGACGGGTCTTTAATCCCTAGACCTACTATGTCTCTTCATTCTCTAACAACTTTCCAATTTATCAAGTGGAATTTTTTGGAGTTAGAATTCCCCCCTTGCCATAAAAACTTCCTTATCTCCCTACTTATTTGTTGCATAACTCCCATTGGGGCCAACATAGTTGAGCATTGGAAGATTGGGAGGGATGAAATGACTGACTTTATCGATATTATTCTTCTTACCAGATTTAACCATTGTGAACCCCATTGCTTGAGTTTTCTTTTAATATTTTCTAAGATGCTTTGCCAAGATTGGGAGGAAGGATTTTACAATGGTATGGGAATTTCTAGGCATTTAAACAAAGTCCAGTTTTTAGAAAATGGGAGTAGTAGAATCCTAGAAATTGAATGGATTTCCTGAAGACCCATATTTAAAAATATAAAAATATTGTTGAAAATTAAATAAAATCATGGTTGCAAAATGAGATATATATACTCCCCACCTAAGTTGTTAAGTGAAAATTAAATGTAGTAATGGGTTTCTTTATGTGATAACAATCTACATTGTTCAGTGCAACAATATCATATATGCATAGATGTGGCACAACGTATGCATTGTGCATGGTTGCACAAATATGAATTTTCAATTGCTTTAAACACCTTGGTTAATATACAATAACTAATCCACATATTAGTATGAAACTTGTAGCACAAACATGAAATCACTTTTTTTCCCAAGGAGGTTTTGTCTGCCTCATTTTGTATTATTTCTATATGCATATCATAATATACAAAATTCCTATTTTCATCCTACTAGTCTGGGAAGAAATACACACCTCAATCCACCTAATAAAGTGTGAAGAAGGAAGCTTTAATCAACATTTTCAAAGTAATGTTATTATGGACGTGAAGAAAATCAATACACTAATTACTACACTACATGCCCTCTCATGGCCAAATGTACATATTACACAAAAATGAGTTTACTTTTCATACTCTCATCCTTGGTTTCGTTTTAAGATTGTATGCTACAACAAAATGAATGAAAATGTTCACAATTTCATGATTCGAAGGATTGCAATGTGTCCATCCCCTCCAACTACCAAATTTTCCCATTGAAGTAAACTCAAGAGCCACTACAACAGGTAATAAAAATAAACAGCCAAAAAAATTGGCTACAACTACCATACACAGAATGATACGTGAGACACTATTATAGAGAGTCTGTATTATGTTGTAGAAGAACAAATTTCTACCTTTGTATCCTAAGCTACCGCCTCACCATGACCTGGCCCATATAGGGTTTGGAATTCTTTTGAATTGATAGGTTTGCAACATTTTCCTTCTAATACTATGATGTATGAGGATATGGGATTGGAATTTAATCAACATCATCAATATGCCTTGCTAGAAGATTAATCTATGTATTAATGTCTAATAAAATAGGTTAAGAAACATTAACAATTGCCTTAGAAAATATGGAATGTCTGTATAAAAACAAGTACAATTGCTTTGCTAAATCTTAGAAATATTTTAATTCAATCTCGAGGGCATACACCAATAAAGTTTAATGTATCTTCAATAGTCGAAATTGAATGTTTCCAAAAGACAATTAGGATATACAAAGGAATTTGTTTAAAGGTTAAGATAACATAATGGCTACCTCTAAATACAAATGATGGATAATTATTAATCCTCCGATCACATAAGTTTCCCATATGATCAAAATATGTTTTCACCGTGTCCATGAATATGAAGTCATGGCCACTGGGAAGTAATTAGTGCACCATAACTGTTAAATTGTGAGAGCTGAAAGAGTGACCATAAAGGATTTAAATGTTGAATTGTGTGCACATTGAATTAAAACAAGGGAAATAACTTTTTGTTACACAAAAATCAATCATCCATTGATTGGAGGTTGTCGTTCTCCCTATTAAATCTGTATTGTGAAGAAGTGACCTGCACACTATAATTGTATTCATATTTGAATTGGTAAATACATACCTTACCTTCCTTGTCATTGGGAATTTGCATCCTCTGGTCTATTCATTCCTAATAGGAAATATATATTGAAATGATTTTAACAAGTCTGTGTCCCTCTGCCAACTTCATTTGACGACACTGACCTATACTAGCTTCCTCAGGAATATTATACTATGACTCATATTTCCATATAGATGGAACTGTCGTGTGAAGTAATTTACAAGGCCATATAGATGGAAATGTTGCAATAAGTAACTTATAAGTCTGTTTTAAGAAACATTTACCACATGTGAAGAAAGAAAGAAGAAAAACAACTCAGGTGATAGAGATTTTGTTGTTCATGGGCCACTTACAATGTAGTTGGGTTTGAATATTTGAATTTTAGTAATAAAGCCAATCATGATGCTCCATATTCTCATGCTATTACAACTTTGATATCTTGTACCTTGGTTCACCATTTATTTTCCTACTAAGAAATTCAAATGATGTGAGGTATTATTGCATATTTACTCTTTATCATTCCCATTTACACAAGTTGGTTATTATGGGCAACGATTTTCCCACACAAATTGCTTGCCCAATATTTCATTGGAAGAGGAATTTGAGTGTTATGTGCAGTTTTAAAGTGAAACATCTTACCATAATGTGCCAACGTCAACCTTTTAAGATCAGATCTGAAAATAGCCCCGACGTCAAGCTCACAAAATGAAGTTTAGTGCAAATTATTATACCAAA
Source organism: Picea sitchensis (assembly GCA_010110895.2). Taxonomy (NCBI): domain Eukaryota; kingdom Viridiplantae; phylum Streptophyta; class Pinopsida; order Pinales; family Pinaceae; genus Picea; species Picea sitchensis. The sequence goes on along the minus strand of SNQJ01S0059914.1, from coordinate 10,655 downwards.
CAAGCATGTCATTTTTCTTGTTCATTCATTGTTTCAATTGACTTAGACCATGAAACCATTTCAATGTTGGCATATGTCACACACCCAACCCCTAAGTACCATTTCTAGGGATGGGGCATCATAATTTCACTTAATCTCATCGTCTCAAGTCATCTCTTTGAGATGATTCATTCTCTTGCATTCGCCCGTAGCTTTCTAATGACTATCACCGGTCTTTAATCCAACCTTTGGTTCGCAAGATATGATCTCCTGAAGTTCTTTGGGCATTATTAGTTGAGGGCCACGTGGTATCCACATGGGTCCAACTCCTTCGTACCAACTTCAAGTTCCTACCTCCCATAGGGAATGTCCGTCCACCATCCAAACCAATGACGTGACTTAATCCTCATCTAACACACAAGCTGGAGGAGAATTCGGCATTCGGCGCTGAACGCCCCTTTTTCTCTTCTACACGCATGTTCTCTGGAGTCCCGAATTCCTGGACTTCCAAAATTCTTCCACATAGCTCTGGCCTTCGACCCTTTCAAATTATCCTCGACACCACACTCCAAACCTACAGAGTCCTAAATTCCTGGACTCCCGAAGGGTCCAGTCTCGCACGTGGTATCGTACTAGATATGAGGGAAAATATATGTGGGTTCCTCATACTCCTCCCACCAAATGGACCAAGAGGTGAGTGCTAGGTGTGATACGCGATAAGGCAGTGGTGACACAAGACCCCTTTAGTGAGTGATGTGTGTCACGTATTAATGGGTCTACAGGGTCTACAGAACACACGAATCCAGGTGACACGTGGTGTGTTAATCGTGGGTCCACATCACCCTAGATGACGCCACTGGGCCACATCACTTCAGACCAATAGCCTTCCAAGACCTTCAATCTCATGGTCAAGGCATGTCCATGAAAACCTTGGATCGAGGGCCTTCGTTAGTTCATAACTTTGGTGTTCAGGAGTTTTACGCTGCAAACTCCTCTTTGCTCCCAGAGTTGGTCAACGTCGGGATGAACACAACCTAGATCTGATGGTCAGGAAAAGTCCCGAAGCATCCTCAGATCTACATTGACTCTCGTCACTTCAGGCTTCGAAGCTCATCGATACACCACACCTCAAATCCCCCGGAGTGCCAAGTCTTCTAACTAAAGGATTTGGTGCCACACATCCCCTGTATGTTGATGACTGATATTTACTCTCTTGTTTGTGACTTCAGAAGTCTTTGCACCTTGAAGCCTCTTGTCCAACTTCCTCCAGAGTGTCAAGCCTCCAAACCTCGAAATCTTCTGCCACGTGGTCTCCACATGGAAACGCCGTCACTCGACACGCGGATCCCCACGTGCTCTCGATGTGACACACACATCCCCTCGATCGAATGATTGAGAGGGGTCTGGAAGGATTCATATATCCATGGTCCACATTACTTCACGACTTTTAACTTCGGGGGTTTTGACGTTACAACACCCATGTCCTCCCGAAGTAGTCAACGCTAGGATGACTACATCGTAGAAAAGATGATTGGGATAGTTCTTGAGCATCCTCAGATATATGACCTATATTAACTTCGGGATCCGGGACTTCGAAGGATCTGTCTCCCTTACGAAGAATACCAAAATTCATCGAACTCGTGAAGACTGAAGGAGTCAAGGAGTTAATTCCTGCGCTCCTTCTCCAAATCCAACGCTTGTGATAGAACTTGGATCCTCCTGAACGGATCTTGTTCGCTCGTCTTCCAAACGAAAGGAACTCCCCCTTTCGAGAACTAAATCTCGCCATTTGTCCTGAGCTTCATCATCTTTACAATACTTAGGCTCTGGTTCCCGCTTTGTGCTCTTTATCTTGAAATTTTATACTCGGACAAGCATATGTACACTCCTTGCACCAAGATTTCAGAAGAGAAACAATGGAAACTTATATAACATCAAAGGTTCATTCATTCGACCATGAAATACACCCATAGGCATATAACTCCGAAAATAGATAATAATCACATTACCCAATTAACTCAGAGATAAGAAAACTCAGACATTCAAAACATGCATTTCAATCTAAGTGTACATGTAAATGAGACACTTATCTATTACAGTTGATAGCTGACTAACTGACTGTGGGTGTTAGCCTCTCCAGTCAACCATAGGCTTAGAGGAGTTCATTCTTAGCATTCTAGCCACCCCCGTGCCAAGCCATGATATCACCAAGGAAATTCCTACAAATATCTCAGAAATTCTCTTTCTCTATCACTATCTCTATGAATTTTATCATACGCCTACTCGAAATCAAGCTCGCAACCCTCGTCTCTGAGGGGTTATCATTCTATTCTCTTTTGTAACCAGAACCACTCAACCCTTCAATGATTCGCTTCTTTGCTTGAGAGCTTCTCACGCTCCTTCCTTATGCATACCTCTCTGTCCCACATTCCCCTCGGTGTGTCTCTTCTTGTCCCTCTTTGTGTGTATTCTTGCATGCCTTTCTCCTCCTGAGGAAGGTTATGGACTTGTCTTGTTCCTTCTTTCAAAAGGAAACTTGGGTCAGACTGGGCCTGCAGGAAAAACTACACCCTTGTGGTACTTCAGGTTGACAATTTCTTATCCCTTCAGCCAGACCCTCTATGCCTCCATTCATTGGGGTAGTTGATTGTTCAACCACCTTTCCCTTTCTTATTAACTAATATCTCCTTGGGATCAAGACGAGGCTGACTATTTCAACAAAGAGAGAATTTGGGGTCATTTTGTCATAATGAACTCTCTCCACAATTTCCTCACTCTTTTCTCTAGTGATATCATGGCCAGTACTTCGAGGCTTCACCCCCCCAAGTCATTCATTGGAAATGTAAACAATAATACATTTACATTTTTCCCATTCCATAGCATGGTAATCATAATTAATGATTAATTACAAGCTGGGGGCAACATGGGTGTTACAATCCCGTCCCCCTTAAAAAGGAACACCATCCTCGATGTTCTTTCTCAGTAACACTTGTCATGCCTTTGTTATTCAACGCTTCAGAAATCTTGATCCTCTTTCTTGGTCAGGTTCTTTCCAGACTCTTGGTCTTCGTTACCTGCCTTCAATAATCTTGGACAACAAGCATATAAATCACAATTTCATGCAAAAACATTTTACTGTTGTGCAAAATTCAAGAGACAAATTTTCATAATCTAGCACAATACTTATCTGTGCAGTTTGTGGATCTACATCCACATGGATTTCTTGTTATCTTATCTCATTGTTTTTCCTGGAAATACCCCTTGTGTGCATGATACCAATCAATAGTTTACAAGGATGATCAAAGTCTCCTCTTCCTTGTGGTCACTCACTCTCTAAACCCAGGCTCTAGCATCCCCTTCTCTATTATACAGTCCCTCAAGTGATACATCTTGCCTTGCCAAGGCTTTCTCACACATGAAGAGTTCCAGAGAGTTCATTGAGTCTTACAGTCGAGGTGTTCCTTAGACTTGCTTTGCCAAGGTGTCCCTTCGGCTTGTGTTGCCATAACACAACATGTTCTAGGGTGATCATGGCTTACCACATGTTTTCCCGTCCCAGTAGTAGCCATCTTTCATGCTTTCCAGCTTGAAAACCTTCATCTGTCCTTTCTGGATAGATCTTTTCTTCTCACCTGTATCACAGGTATACAAAAATTTATGAGATATCATCATAAATTTTAAATTTCAAAATTTTATTACAATTCTGTCACCCACAGATTTTCCAATTTCCTCATTTATTTTTCATATCTATTCCGCACAGGGACCAGGTCCACAAATATGGGACTTTCCTCCTTATAGTAGTTTTTCTCAGCAGGCAATTGGTCTTCCCTATTGATGCAGACCCCCCCCTTATCTCCTCGGGGTTGCACGACCTCTCGATCAAGGATCTTCAACTATCTAAGCTGGATTAGATCCTCTAGCCCTTGCTGGCCCCAACTGAATTAAACATAGACCCTTTTATCACCTTAGGCGCATGTTATATGGAACTCACAGGCCCCTTTCCTTAACACTTTAAAAGATTAGAATTTTGGGCGTTAGCTCCTTTATGCTAGCCCTCCTCCACATGCGACCTCGACTATAAACTAGGTCTCAAGCCCCTGAGATCTTTGTAACTTTGGGTTTCGACGATCTTAGAAACAATTGCACCCTTTTTTCCCGAACTCCGAACCGCGAACTCGCCTGGTCAGATCTACGATTTTCGTCTCTTCCACAACCAATGACTATGATACGTTCGGACTCCGGTCTTCAGAAGTTCCACACGTCTCAACTCTACTCTTCTCCAAAGTATTTCGTACCCGAAATCTTAGATCAAGCATCATGTGCCTCTTTTGATCGACGACTGAGATTTGTCCCTTAATTCACTTCGGGTGATCTCTCTTTCCCCTCATCTCTTCTTCGGGTCTCACAAACTGGTGACCTGTATCCTTCCAAATCGACAGTTGATCTCTTTGCAGCTTCAGACTTTGACGTTTTTCACCCTTCGACACCCCAAACCTTCCATTTTACGAATTTATGAAAAAACTTACGGGCAACCACCGCACAACTCCTCCCAGATCAGACGGTCTGGAATGATTTCACTTCTCCTGGGTGGATCCCGATCGTCACTTTGCAAAAAACCTTAAAGGCTCCTCCCTTTTGAATATTTCTCTCGTTAAATGTTTTGAGCTTGTCTTCCTCTGAACCTTTAACTCTTTAAAGGGTTTTCTTCGACACTTAGTCGGATTTGGATCTGGGCACGCCTTGCAACATACCTTCACTCACACTTCAACAAGCAACCTCTCGAGCTACTCCTCCTAAGCTTCTAGTTCAAAAACTCTCTCGACGCACTCCTTGTGGACAATATGCACACTCTGCATAAAAATTCCACGTTATCTCTCCTGAGCTATGAGTCGAATCAGAGTCTGTCAATGCACTTCTTGCAGACAATATGCACTCCTTGCATGATCTCATGGGAGAGAAACAAGTGAAACTTATCTAATGTTTCACAGATTCATGCATTCAACAGTATAATTCATACATTCATGAAACACAAAATAACAAAAAATATTTAAGAAACAATAACACCACACATTTGGGTCATTATCCCTCTGTTATCTTCATTCAAATGTAAAATGACTAAGACTATGATAAAACAACAACAACTAAATCACAACAATATCCTACTAATTTGCAGCTACCATCGTATCTAGTAGCCTAATTTCCAACAACCTCATTTGGGCATACAACACCTCTACTTATACCAGAGGGATCCTAGGCTTCCCTTAGAATACCTATCTTCTCGAAGTAAAAACTAACTACTCCTTAAGCACCATTACATTAAATTCTAAGAGTGAAAGTCCCAGATCTCTCGCGATCGTTCCGTTTCCAGCATTTTGATCTTCTTCAGTTTTCAATCTGTTCAAAAAAATATTTGCAGGAAACACCGACGTTTAATATTCCAAAATGATTCAAAAGGCGTGTTAGGGCACTGAGTTGTCTCTGTTGATTAAGGTTGGTTGTCATTGATGTCAACCCTTGAAGAAAGTCTAGTAGCGAATACCGGTCGCACAAAGGTTTGGGTAATGGACCCAAGGTTGTTTCATGTATAATGGTATGAGTTTTAATATATTTGAAGGTAATACTATTCTATATGGATATTACATGTCATGCCATTTCTGGTGGTATGTGGAACGCCACATAACTCCTCACGGTTGAGAGTTATGGCCTTACGAAGTTGGAGGACCCTCATATGTTGGCTTGAAGCCCCAAAAGGTCAAAGAAGTCAAAGAGCTTGCAAAGGAGAAATTATTATTTAAATGATAAAGTAAAGTGACAAAGTCAAGAAGGATTATTTAAATAATTAAGTGAAGTGACAAAATCAAAGAAGACTATTTAAATGATAAAGTGAGGTGACAAAGTCAAGGAGGAATATTTAAATGATAAAGTAATTGAGAACTTTCTAATTATGGAAAGTGGTTAACCCTAAAAATGAGGAAATTAGTTTAAGTGACCTATAAATGGGTTAAGTGACCTAGAAGATGCTTCTAAGGAAGATATTTGGAGAGTATAAATAAGAGGGAAGACTCTCTCATTTGATATCACACTTGAGCATATTGAATATCTATAGGTGACTGAGGTAACCAAAGGATATCTAAGCCAAATTTCAGAGGGAAGGTGAAGAAAAGAAGGTTGGAATTCAAGGGAGGATAAATTCTTTTGATGATGCTTTCTAAGATCCATTCAACAAATATTTCATGCGGGGCACGCTCTACAAGGTCGCTCTCTAGAATAAACCACAATTCAACAAGGTATGCCATTTTTGCTATAACTCCTTTTCTGAGAGGTTCCAAGTAGTGACACTTGGAGGAATTGCATAAAACAAACAGAAGAACATTTTGTACTACTTTCAGATCTTTATTCATTACATGTACATAGTTATGATTATTTCAAGTTAGGGTTGTTTACTAATCCCAAACTAGTCATGTGAAACTAAAAAAAAGTTTGATGAAAATGCTAGTCTCTTATTGTGAAAGTTAAGGAAGGTTTGTAGGTATGTGATCATATAAACCAGGTCTATTACAGAGTTACAAATCATATTTGGATGATGAA
>SNQJ01S0059913.1:104080-115082 GCA_010110895.2 Picea sitchensis | reverse complement strand
AAGGCCTTTCAATAAAACAGAATAAGGCGGATGTAAGAAGACCTAATAGAAGCTTCCACTTCTAGAAGGATCTTCTTCTAGATGCTTCTCTTAATAGACATATTTAGTATAAATAAGGGGCGAGGGTATGAGAACCCTAGCTTGGAGATTATTGTAACAGAGCGCTGCTCGACTGGAGGTTGCCCCCTCGAAGAGGCCTGGGAACATTGCTTTCTGAATCGAAGTTCTTTTTCTATTTCTATTTCGTATATCATTTCTGTGTATTGTGAAGATTATGCTGGATATTTTACTGTTATTCTGCCCTTTCTAGCATTTTATTTCTGTTCTACATATTTTATATATCTTGTATCTTGCAGGTACAGTGACACATCGAAGGCCTATATAGTATACATTCCCGGTCACCAGAAGATCGAGATTAGTAGGGATGTCACCTTCAATGATGATGTAGAGTTTCACAAGTCAAAGCAGGGTCATGCAAAGGAATCTCATGATGAAGAGAATGGATCTCCTAGAGCCGTGAAGATAAGAGAAGTGGAAGCATAGGAATCCATTCTTGAGGATTAGGATATGGCCAAACCATAGAGGCCTATGGAGAAGCCTACACAAAAGAGAAGACCAACTTGGGCACAATAGGCCCTAAGAGATGCAGAGAGATATGGTACCCAGGATGATCATCTAGGAAAGTCAAGAAACCAAAAACGTATCCCGGCTATGTGGCATTATTGTGTGATATCATTGATGTAGATCCTACCAACTATGAAGAAGTTGCATGAAAGAAAGAATGGAATGCTGCCATGGTCGAGGAATACTAGTCAATAATGAAGAATGGCGTTTGAGATGTGGTTCCCAGACCCAAGGAAAAATCAATTGTGAGCTCCAAGTGGATATTCAAGACGAAGCATGCTGCAGATGGAAGCATTGATAAATACAAGGCTAGATTTGTAGCACAAGGATTTTCTCAGAAGGAAGGAATTGACTACGAGGAGACTTTTACTCCTATGGAAATATATACTTCAATAAGGCATGTTCTTTCAATAGCTACTGTGATGAAATGGAAGGTTCATTAGATGGACATGAAGACGATATTTTTTAATGGGTTAATATTCCCTCTTAGTTGACGAGTGGTCCATATTTCCCATTAACAAATGGCGCTAGAAGGAGGGCATAGCCCGGTCCGAGGTCCTTAAAGAAAGACCCACTCCATTTAAAGTAGCTATCCTTGATGGGTTTAGCAGCTCCGTTGGCCAGTGAAAGGATCTATCTAATAAATAAATGAAAAGTTGTCTAAAATATTAACTACTAACCGTCAGATTCTTGGTATTTACAAGGATTGATAGATTAAATTACCTTTTACAATTTTTTACAATTTTTTACAAATTTTACAATATGTACAAACATACAAGATTTCCTAGAAACCTCGTGAAAGAGAGAATTTTTATGTGTGTAATAGAACTTAACTTTCGAGCAAACCCAATCTAAACAATTTCTAAAAATAATAAAAGAAACCAGTAACACAAACTATAAGCAAACGAAAACGAAAATATTCAAACTAAACTAACAATCGAATTAAACAAAACGATTTTGAATATAAATTATGATAATATTAATTTAAATGGTCAAAGCGTTTTAAGTAATTCTTAAAATAAAGATTTACGTTCAAAATCTGACGAAAAGGAATAAAAAAAAAACAAGAGAGTCAGTAACCTATCATCAGGAGCAATGTTGTATTCTAATAGCCAAATCCTTCCAATTAGCTACAAACAATCTTAATAACCCATGNATAATAAAAGAAACCAGTAACACAAACTATAAGCAAACGAAAACGAAAATATTCAAACTAAACTAACAATCGAATTAAATAAAACGATTTTGAATATAAATTATGATAATATTAATTTAAATGGTCAAAGCGTTTTAAGTAATCCTTAAAATAAAGATTTACGTTCAAAATCTGACGAAAAGGAATAAAAAAAAAACAAGAGAGTCAGTAACCTATCATCAGGAGCAATGTTGTATTCTAATAGCCAAATCCTTCCAATTAGCTACAAACAATCTTAATAACCCATGGGAAGAAATTCCTTGGCAAGAAATGACAAAGTCGAGCCTAAAAGGGTTTTGATCAACGAAACTTCAACATAATTGCAAAACTTGTATACTTATGAAGAAAAGAGACAACTTTATAATTAATTCCTTCTTGGTATCAAGAATGTTTATTTATCTCAATCACAAAGAGAAACATCTCCTTGAAAAAGAAAATAATTTAACATATGCAATGTACAAAAGATAAATCCTATAAATATTGAACATGCGTTTGTGCATATACCACGGAGAATTAATTAAGCTAGGGATAACAAATGAAAATATCAAATTGTTAATATGGAGATTCATAAATTGATAGCATAAATCATTTATAGCATAAATTGATAGCATAAATCATTTATAGAGATGGTATGATGACCAATCCACCATATGGCATAATTTTTATTACCAAGAACATAAATATCGTTCCACTGAAAAATCGAGTTGTCTTTCAAATTCATAATGGTATGTGACAATCCAAAACACGATGACTAAGAGTCGCAATTCCATACTATTGTTCTCATTATCAAATGTTTAAAACAAAAGTCATGCTAATGCCTTTTAGATTTCGATGAGCCTTAAGCTTGCAACTATCATTAAGAACCATGCATTGAAAACATACGTTGGTACCTCACCAAGACTGAACATAATCATACCATGATCCATACATGGAAATCGAACATTGTGTATTGATTAACAATTTGACCTTTTCATTAATTTGGCTCCAGACTATGAAAATAAATTTAAACATATGACAGACCTATGACAACCAATAAAAGAGGAATAATTCATGACATAAACGTTAAGCCCACAATAATTCACAAAGGAATAACATACACTCGAGAGATAAAAGAAATGAAGGCTAAGTTTTGTGATGGTTACCTTTTTAGATCAAAGAATTTTGTATGATACCTTTGAACAAATGAAGTTTATCAAGTGATAGCTTCGAAATCATAAAATGTTGTCTTTGTAATATTTAAAAAATGTTGACCAATAAGATCTTACATTGCATTAAAAAAAAGAATCAAAAGAAAAAACACTCAGGTTTTGGCTTTATAATAAGTGTAACAATGTAATTCTGGTAATGCATTTGAACCACCTTCCATGCCTCATACTATGGTGAATGTCTTAAGTCTGTCTCAAAACAAGCCAAGGTTTCAGACTATTCGAAAAGGATGATTTTATAGCTCATTGTAATTACCGATAAAATTACGAAACCACATACTTTTGGGGCATAGCTTATAATATTTAAGACATTTGCATACTGCGTATTACCACATATCTCTGTCTGTCTCTCTTACATTCAAATTTGACCTAATGTGAACAAATCTCATATAAAAAGATGTGTCACAATAAGCCTTCCCACCTATAAGGTCATTGTTATTTCTCCATATTTTCAACCAAGCCATTCTTATAGTTCACAAGCAATAATGATATACAACAAACATGCATGATAAAGAAGGAGCCATATCACATGTTTAATCCAAGTCATGAAATTCATCCAGCAGTGCCAAAACTCTACAGAAAACGAAACAAAATTGTGTTTGAATTTCATGTTGAGAGTCATGAAATTCAAACCAAACGAGATGAATAGAATACATGCTCGAACTAACTTCACACCAATGTAAAATGATATCAATCCAACCCAATCAGATGGAAGCACACACACGGTATTCAAATAAAATCAATGGGCCCCTAGATTTTGATGAGAAATGTAGAGGGGCTTGTTGTCTACCACAACAAATGGAGACTTACTGGGTGAACCAATTATCTCTTCCACTATAATATGAAACATAAGAAATTCAGGGCACGTAAGAGTCAGATTATATCATAAATGCAAAACAAGCTAAAACTATGAGGAAAGTTTCATCTCTAATTCATAAAAATAACACATACTGTATTTGCAAATTCAGAATTTCCTTATCAAAACTTAGAGATTGAATAGAGTAACTCCAACTTTTTTCCAATTAGAGCAATAAAATTTACCGACATTTAGTTCCAGAAAAGACAAAAATTATCAGGAAGCAGTTGGTTATAAAAGATAAACTTCAATACCACAGGCATAGCCACTGCTGCCATCATGCATCTATAGCCTTGGCAGGGTTGCCTTTTAACCCATCTAGTTGCTTTTATCCCGTCCACTAGTTAAAGATGCATGACTTTACGAACCCTTTTTTTAATTTTTGTTATTTCATTTTTCATAAGGAATGAGTTGGAAGCCACTGTCCTGACTTGGTGATCAGATAGTGACAACGTCATTCACAAATGTCTACAGAGATGACAAGGTCGGCTTGTGATGAGACCTCCTTTCCCTCCATTTTGCAACCGAGGGCCATTACCCTGTCTTGGTGACCATATAGTGGTAATTTCATACCGCAAACACCCATGATCATGATGAGTCGGCTCATGATGAGACCTTCCATCTTCCAACTAATCCTCTAGAATATCATTTTATTAAGAAAAGGGTTGCACCGCGGTTAACGCTAATCTAATGAGAGATTACTTAATGGATGGGGAAGCAAGCTATACTCCATAAGAGTGTGGGATATCATGAAAAGTCTTAGGATTAACCAATGTTTGATTGGTTTATAAAGTTCTACCAAAACCAATTTTCTTAAAAGTAAATTGACTTTTGGCTATTGCATGGGCTAAAGATAAGTTTCTAAGCCAACAATAAGAATCTTAGAGGATGATCAGTATTGTGTTAGATTGTTTTAAAATTAGAGAAGAGATTTTTCTAGCTTGTTTTCCATTATGCATTATGGAAGCATCCTTTCTAAAGATTCCCTTTGGAGTTCGGTTTTCAGATTTAGGTGGACAAAAATTTATGTTGAACCTGATGTGGAGTCAACATGCAGAAAACAAGCAAAATCTGATTTTATAAAAGGAGAAGAAAATCAGGAAAACAAATCAGATAAAACAAGTCAAAACAACAAAATAATCAAGCTCCAGACAAACTAGCATCTCAATAAGATTTAAAAGGATGAACTAAATCTTTAACGTGTTTGTATGTAAGTGAGATCTTTCCTTAAGATAGTGATGCATGAGATTTTACTTTGACCAAGCTTATTATTAAAAGAAAACAGAAAAATCCTTAATGTGCAGTTATAAGCCATGCTTTTCAGAGTAAGATTAATGTGAAAATTGAATTTCAAACTCGTTATCTCTTTTCTCTCCATTTTAAAATTTTCATGTGTCATACAATTTGAAAATATTTTGTGATGAGTGCATTTTTGGAAAAAAAATATTTAATGAAAAGCAAAGAGAAAAGGATTAAAGTGGACTTTCCTGACACCATTCAGATGATGGTTCTCCTTATGCATCCACGTGTGTCCATAACTTCATTATTCAAAAGAAAGAATGAAAAGAAAACCAAAAGGGAACCTACTCCTACACCTACTCTAAACTAATGCATAGCTCAAAATAGTAAGTGTAAACGAATTTCCAGTTCAACCATTGAAGTGACTCCAATCCTGTAAAGACAAAATAATTTTCAATTAATACAGAGAATTGGAGCCTTTCAGAATGAAACATAGACAAGACATCCTTACTTTTATGATCTTTATTTAGAAACCAAATAAGAATAACCTTATCTTTCTTTTGAAGATTTTCCAAAAATATGGACCCTCTAGCCAATCTGCAATTATGTTGTAATATGGATCACAAACACATGGAAGAATGTAACTGAGTTTGGAAAATTCACCAAAATCACGGGGACTTGACATAACCATCGGCCAAGACCGAAGTTCCCCATTCTCCCAACAATTCTCCTCATATTCATGAATTTCTTCGCATGGGGGATATTGAAAAAACATGTCATGCTTACCTCCTAGATTTTCATTAAGAAACTAAGTTAGCACAACTTTTTCTTTACTTTGAATTTTTTTAATATATGAATCCTCAAGCCAATCTGCGATCCCCTCATAAAATTTGGAATGCAAATTATAACTTCGATGAACTAGATCTATCAATGGTAAACACATCACATGAGGATTTATTATAGAAATCGGGTTGTTGACTTGGGCATTCCATTTGATGAAATGGATTGGTTGAAACTGTAAAGTATAATCAAGAAAATTTAAACTAACCAATGAATAAATATGGAGTATAGAATCCGTGATCTCTATAAAAATAATATTTGAAATCAATTGAATAGAATAACCTTGTGACACATCTTTCTCCCATGTAAATGATGAAAGTGAAAGATCTTCAGATCCACCTTTGTTAATGTTATGTTCAAAATTTATTTCATCAAAACTTGACATATCAAAAGGATCAGATTGTGATGGCAAAGTGTAGGATAAAGTTTCATGGACATCAAAATCTGAGAAAAGATCATGATATAGCGAGTAAAATGAATCTGAGATAAGCAATTGAAAAGTCTCTCTTGAGCTATGATAATTAACCACGATATTTTCAAGACACTCTTCTCCACTTGCCTCAATAATTTCACTTTGTTTTGGTGATACACTCTCAAACATAATACATTCAATAGGATTTTCGAAAACAATTTCATGACATATTTCTAGTCTCGTTTGTGGATGCAGATTTATATTTTCTTCTTCAAATTGAGAGTTAATATCTCTAATCTGTTCTATCAAAATATTAGAACACCCAATATCACTTTTATCATCTATATTTTCTTTAATAATTTATTTCGAGAACTGATTAGGATAAGAGTTAGAAGAAGATAAAGATACATCTTGATCCATAATAAAATCCTCTTCCATATTAATAATAGTAGAAGACTGAAAAAACGGTTTGGAAGAAGGACTAATTTCTTTGTTAATAAAATCATTCTCAATAGATCCTTCTTCTTCTTCTTGTTCGATATTTTTTAAAGGATCCATCTCATTCAAACAAGATCTATCTTACAAATTGATGTTCTGATATGAGTCTAATTCATCATTTGCAATTAAATCTGGTTGAATGAAAGGGGTACAAACATATGAAATAATATTTAGTATGGAAGATAAATCATCAAGGCAAAACTTACAAAAAACATGATTGACCTTTGTTGAAAAGATTTCTGGAGGTGAGTCATCATTAATCAAAAGAGTGGAATTATTTACATAGTCCATCGCAATCATAATCCTAGAATGCATCTAAAAATTCATTGGCAAATTGAAACCAATAAAAAATAGAATAGGCAAGAAAAGATTCAAACCAACATTTTATTCGGCCTCTGAAAGTGAATGCGAACAATCTACATATCACATTAGGATCAATGATATTATGCTTTAAACACCTAGAATTTGTTTTGTTGGAAATATTGTCATTGATGTCAACAATCGAAGTGATGATCTGTAACGATGAAGTACATCAATTGAGATTGCCATTGATGTCAACAATCGAAGTGATGATCTGTAACGATGAAGTACATCAATTGAGATTGTCATTGATGTCAACAGGTATATCAGTCAGCAGAAGATGTCAACTGTGTGGAGAGATAGACAACACAAGCTCAGGAGGAGGAGCGGACAACAGAAGAGAATTGTATGAAGATCAAAGCTCAAAAGTACAAAAGTATTTTGTGTCTATTGTTGATCACGATAGGATCAACAATCCAATGATAAAAGCTCAGGAGGGTTAGTGAATGAGGATCAAAGCTCAGTAGGAAGAAGTGCATTACATATGTATCATCGGGTTCCTTGAAAATTTTAAGAAGTCGACCATTGCACAGGAAATTGTAAGAAGTCTCAGCAGCCGTCAGATTAAACCCGATTCCCGTCAGCTGTCATATCATCTCAAAGTGGAAGGATAGGATAAGTGAAGTAAAGAGGATGTGATTTGAAAGTGTCGAAACCCCATCAGTCGTCAGATCACCAAGGCTATGGACCGTTGATCTATCATGAAGAATTTTCAGAGTTTTGCGGTCTTCGAGCGAGGCAACTCATATAAGAAGTTCGCAATATGAGAAATCATGACGCACTCCTCTGTCTTGGCCCCTGGTCACAAATAGTGGTCACATAGTCGAAGGATGAGGTTAAGGAATGAGCTAGCGTTCCTAGCCTCCATTTCGGCATTTCAGATACCGAGAGTTGGAGTTAAGGAGACTCACAACAGAATCCCTGAAGTGTAGAATTACGAAGCGCTTTGTGGATAAGTGCCTGGTCACCACCGATGGTCACGAGAAGGGAAGGAGCTAGTGCAGCCAAGCTCTATTTCGACGATCGCGACATGGAGTGTTGAGACCCTTCATCACAAGAATACTGAAATGAGAAATCGCGATAAGATAAGGACCGTCGATTTGGAGTACACAACGAGGACCGTTGGATTAGGGCTGTGGGTCAATGAACCACGTCAACAAGGACATGTGGCATAGTAAGACACTAACAAGTGTCAAGTAGATACATCATTTCAAGTATGTGAAAATCACGAATATGAATGACATGTGGCAACTAATAAGCCTGTGACACGTCAACACGAGACGTCAGCAAGTTACGTCACAATAAGAATCCCAAAATTATGAAAACCATCCATCTCAATGTATGATTAAGTCATAGCCATCGATCTACAACAGTGGAAGGATAGTGTAAGGATTAAACACTAACCATTGATCTGGTTCAGAGTTGTAATGTGAGTCGTCAGATTGTTTCGGCGATTTTGTTATCATGAGTTTTGTAATATTCAAAGTCACGATGACTTGAAGGGCTAAGTGTAGAAATTCCGTCAGCTATCCATCTCGCCAGGAAATTGAATCGTGATCGTTGGAACGATAAATGCTCAGGAGCTCGTATTTCCTAAGTGTGAGGTCACCGCCATTGGTCATATGCTCTAAGAATTTTAAAGGGATGTTGCTATAGTTGCTAAAGCCCGTGGTTGTGTATGGCACGGTCATATGAAATGGTTTGAAGGGAGGGCCTCATACAGATTTCATTTGACAGAGAGTTACACCAGAACAATACAGAGAATAGATAAATGATCGAATATGGTCTGTTGGTGAACCGAGAACGCAACAATAACATGAGTACGATCTAATGAGTCGATCCATGTCTGTGATCAACTCATGACAAAAATGAACTGATACATAGTCATGATTAAAAGAGAATAAATCATGAAAATATGAATAAAGAATAAAAAGAAAAAAAATGATATTAATTAAAGTTTAATTATAATTTTAAATGAAAAGGTACAATGGTTCAAATAAAGGGACACGTTGGTTTAAATTTCACACCAGTTTGAAGATTATATAAACAAGAAAAAGTGGTGAGAAGAAAGTGTCTCTGTAGTCCAGATTAGAAGATCAAAAGCCGAAGCAGATTCTAGGAAGAAAAGCTAATACCTATGCATTAAGGGTGGTTGGGTGGTGCAAGGGCAAGTTGGTGCCTGCAGAGGGAGTTGGTGCTTCCTTGTTAGTTGTAGCTGACTAAACATGGGGTCGTAGCCTCCTACCAGTTGGTGTTGGTAAACCAGGGTGTGGGTGCATCCTGATCAGTTGGTGCTGATCAAAGAGGAAGTACATATTCCTTCTATGTAACATGTAAAACAAATTTTGCAGTTAATATAAGAGAGTTTGTGGTTTTCCCATTTGGGTTCCACGATAAAATACTGTGTTAAAATTCTTTTTGCATTAATAAATGAAAAATTGATATAATTGTCGTGTCACTGATTCATCCCCCCCACCTCTCAGTGACAAGATCTGATCCTTCAATCGATATTAGAGAAAGGTTCCTTCAGCACAGTCTAACAAACTTGAAGGTAGATCTTGAAGATGGATCAACAAGAAGGAATGTCTAACAACAAAGCACCATTGTTCAGTGGAGAAGGCTATGCTATGTTGAAAATAAGAATGAAAAACTTCCTATTGGTGCTTGGTTTTGATATCTGGCAATTTGTTGTAGATGGTTACATTGCACTGACTACTCCACCCAAAGACTCCGGAGGAAATAAAATCTATAATGATAATTCAAGAGTAGTTAATGGAATTCTAGCTGGGTTGACTAACTCTATATGTGTGAAAGTTATGCATTGCAAATCGGCTAAATAAATCTGGGACAAATTGAAGGCTATATATGAAGGAGATGACAAAGTCAAAGAAGCCAAACTAAAGACCTATAGAACTCAATTTGAAAACCTGAAAATGAAAGAAGAAGAAAATATTGTTGAATACTTTCAAAGGGTAGATGAAGTGGTCAACTCAATTAGAGTGCCAGGAGAAGAAGTTACAAATAAACCCACTGTGCAAAAAATACTAAGGTCATTACCGATGAGATACGATGCAAATATTTCCTCAATTGAAGATAGATCCAATTTAATCTCACTCACATTTGACCAACTCCATGGGATTTTTACAACATATGAAATGAGAACAGGAAATAATAAATCAGCAAAAGACGAAACAACTTTTAAAGAATCCAAGACAAAGATAAATCAGAAGCAAAAACCTCAATCCTGTCATCATGAAGAATCTGATGTGGAGGAAGCCAACTTCATTAGAAAAATTTAGAAAGGATCAAGGAAGTACAAAGGCAAGCTTCCTTTCAAATGTTTTAATTGTGGCAAAGTTGGTCATTTTGCATCCAAGTGTCCCTATCCCAAGGAGGCCCCTGAAGAGAAAGAAAACAAAAACAAACAATACCAGAAGAAGGAAAAACCCAACTACATGAAAGAGTTATACAAAGGGAAAAATAATTTCTACTCAAAAGAAGAAGACAACAACTTGTCAGAGTCTAGTGACAACGATGAATCTGATGATGATGAAGTTTTTTTCTTAGGTATTGAAGAATATAATGAGATAGAAAAAATTAAACATGAGAAGCAGTTAGAAGATGAAGCAGAAGTTAATATGGAGGAAGAACTTCTCAGTGCCTTAGATTAATTAAGAAAATACAAAACCAGATATAGACAGTTGAAAAGTTTTGTAGTTGAACAGAAAGAAAAATATGAACAAGAAGAAAAGGAGATGGAAAAACTTATGAAC
>SNQJ01S0059913.1:92261-102675 GCA_010110895.2 Picea sitchensis | reverse complement strand
GTGAAAGTCAACAACCTTGGTGCAGTAAGAAACTTGCCAAAAATCATAAAACCCTCAAATGCTATGTGTAGACACTGTCAACTAGGGAAGCAAACTAGGGTAAGGTTCAAAACAAAAGAATACACAACCTCTAAACCTTTAGACCTTGTTCACACTGATCTATGTGGACCTACGAGAACCAAGAGTCTACAAGGAGAGTCTTACTTTATGTTGTTCATTGATGACTTTACTAGAATGAGTTGGATATGTTTTCTCTAAGAAAAATCAGAAGCACTCAACAAATTCAAAGCCTTTAAAACCCTTGTTGAAAATGAAAGGGAGACAAAAATCAAATGTCTTAGATCAGACAATGGTGGTGAATTCACCTCAAAAGAGTTCAATGTCTTCTATGAAACTCATGGAATAAAAAGACAATTCTCTGCTGCCAAAACACCTCAACAAAACAGGATTGCTGAAAGAAAGAACATAACAGTTCAGGAGGCTGCAAGGACTATGCTCAATGAAGCAAAATTGTCAGATGGATATTGGAGGGAAGTTGTAAGCACAACTATATACATATTGAACAGAGGTCAGCTCAAGGTTAATAATGATGAAAATACTTATGAAATATGGTTTGGAAGATCTCCATCAGTGAAATACTTCAAAGTCTTTGGAAGTAAATGCTACATCAAAAGACTAGATGAGAGTCTTGGAAAATTTGATGCCAGATCCGATGAAGGTATTTTTCTTGGATATGCTTCAAACAGGAAGGCATACAGATGCTACAATATTAGATCACGTAAGATTGTTGAAAGTGCAGATGTCAAGGTGGATGATCTAAAAACAATAAGGATCAAACATCAAGAGACCATATCTAAAAATAAAGATGAAGATGATAATGAGACATTCGACATACAACTAGAAGAAGTAGAAGAGAATGAAAAAGAAAGGGAAGAAGATGATATGGATACTAGTGAAAGTGAATAAGATAGTGAATATGGAGAGATAATAGAAGAATTCCCAAGAAGAGATACAAATACACCCTCAAGAATTATTCAAAAAAACCATCCCGAAGAACTGATTATTGGAGATATGAATGATGGAGTGCAAACTAGAAGACAACTATTGTATAAAACAAAATTAGCATTGTTGTCACATATTGAGCCAAGTTCAATCAAAGAGGCATGTAAATATGAGAACTGGGTTAAAGCTATGAATGAAGAATTGGATCAAATTGAAAGAAATCAAACTTGGGAACTAGTTCCTAGACCAAAAGATAAAAATGTCATTGGAACTAAATGGGTATATAAAAATAAAATGAATGAAGATGGGCAAGTAATCAAGAACAAAGCCAGATTAGTATGCAAAGGTAATGCTCAGGTTGAAGGAGTAGACTATGAAGAAACATTTGCACCTGTAGCCAGATTAGAGGCAATTAGGATATTCTTAGCTTTCTCGAGCTACAAAAAATTTAAAGTGTATCAAATGGATGTCAAATCATCATTTCTCAATGGAAATTTAGAAGAGGAAGTCTATATTGAGCAACTAGATGGGTTCCAAATAACCAATAAAAGAGACTATGTTTGTAAATTAAAGAAGGCACTCTATGGATTAAAACAAACACCCAGAGCATGGTATGCAAGGCTAGACTCTTATTTACAAAAACAAGGCCTCAAAAGGGGACTAGCATACAACAATATTTATTGCAAAATTATTGGTAATAACTTGATCATTGTGGAAGTGTATGTTGATGATATCATATTTGGTAGTAATAATATAAAAATCAGTGAAGACTTTGCTAAGATGATGTAGCAAGAATTTGAAATGTCTATGCTTGGCGAACTAAATTTATTCCTTGAATTACAAATAATACAGTCCAAAAAGGGAGATTTTATCCATCAGTCTAAATATGTTAATGATATGCTTAAGAGATTCTAGTTAGAGGATTGAAAAATTGTTAGTACACCTATGACAGTTGGATGCAAACTAAGTAAGGATGATGAGTCCAAAGCAATAGATACAAAACACTACAGATCAATGATTGGTAGTTTTCTCTATGTAACAATTTCCAGACTTGATGTCAAGCAAGCTGTTGGGATGGTGGCTAGATTCCAAGCAGAACCAAAGGAGAGTCATGTTCAAGTTGTAAAAAGAATCTTTAGATATTTGAAAAGAATCATAGATCTTGGTTTGTGGTATCCTAGCAAGGACTCTTTTACATTAAAAGCCTATTTAGATGCTGATTGGGCAGGAAGTGTAGATGACAGAAAATGTACGAGTGGAGGAGCATTTTTTTTGGGAGAATCACTGGTTGCTTGGATAAGCAAGAAACAATCCTCAATTTCTCTGTCTATCATTGAAGCTGAGTATATTGCAACAACATAATGTTGCACACAAGTGGAATGGATGAAATAAACTATACAAGACATCAAAATAGTATTTGAAGAACCCACAACTCTCCACTGTGATAATACAAGCGCGATAAGTCTCTCTAAGAACCCTTTTCAACACTCAAAATCAAAACGCATTCCCATAAAGTACCACTATCTAAGAGATCAGGCTGAAAATAAGAACATTAAATTGGAATATGTTCCAACACAAGAACATGTGGCAGATATTTTTACAAAACCCTTAAGCAGAGATGTATTTGAATATCTCAGGCAAAAATTGGGAGTAATCCTTCTTCCTACCTAAATCTCTCAAGTAAATAATGCATCAGTTGGCACCTATTCAGGGGGAGATAGCAATCAATGAAATAAGGAGTCATTCAGTTACGACAGAAAAAGTGTGATTGCAGGAGGTGTTACCAGTGGTCAGAAAAGTAATTATACTAACAGATCATAAGAGAAGAAACCCTTTGCCATTGATGTCAAAGGGGGAGAGAAGCTTCATATAAAGGAAAATGTCATAAAAGGAAATCATCAACACAGGGGGAATTTTGTATATGAAGTTAGTGTGTTGACCTCAATGACAAAGGGGGAGATTGTTCGAAATATTGTCATTGATGTCAATAGTCGAAGTGATGATATGTAATGATGAAGTACATCAGTGAAGATTGTCATTGATGTCAATAGGTATATCAGTCAGCAAAAGATGTCAACTATGTGGAGAGATAGAAGGCGCAAGCTCAGGAGGAGGAGCGAACAACAGAAGAGAATTGTATGAAGATAAAAGCTCAAAAGTATAGAAGTATTTCATGTCTATTGTTGATCACGATAGGATAAAAAATCCAATGATAAAAGATCAGGAGGGTTAGAGAATGAGGATCAAAGCTTAGTAGGAAGAAGTGCATAGCATATGTATCATCGGGTTCCTTGAAAATTTTAAGAAGTCGACCATTGCACAAGAAATTATGAGAAATCTCAGCAGTCGTCGGATTAAGCCCGATTCTCGTCAGCCATCAGATCATATAAAGTGGAAGGATAGGATAAGTGAAGTAAAGAGGCTGTGATTTCAAAGTGCCGAAACCCTGTCAGTTGTCGAATCACCGAGGTTATGGATCGTTGATCTATCATAAAGCATTTTCTGAGTTTCGCGGTCTTTGAGCAAGGAAACTCATATCAGGAGTTCACGATATGTGAAATCATGACGCACTCCTCTGGCTTGGCCCCTGGTCACAAATAGTGGTCACATAGTCGAAGGTCGAATGATGAGGTTAAGGAAGGAGCTAGCGTTGCTAGCCTCCATTTCATCATTTCAGATACCAGGAGTTGGAGTTAAGGAGAGTCATGGCAGAATCCTTGAAGTGCGGAATTGCGAAGTGCTTTGTGGATAAGCACCTGGTCACCACCGATGGTCACAACAAGGGAAGGAGCTAGTGTATCCAAGCTCTATTTTGGTGATCGCGACATGGAGTGTCAAGGCCCTTCATCACAAAAATGCCGAAATGCGAAATCGCGAAGAGATAAGGACCGTCGATTTGGTGTACACAACGAGGACCGTTGGATAAGGGCTATGGGTCAGCGAACCATGTCAGAAAGGACACGTGGCATAGTAAGAAACTAACAAGTGTCAAGTAGATACATCATTTCAGGTACATGAAAATCACGAATATGAATGACACATGGCAGCTAATAGGCCCGTGACACGTCAACAAGAGACATCAGCAAGTTACATCACAATAAGAATTTTGAAATTATGACAACCATCCATCTCAATGTATGATTAAGTCATAGCCGTCGATCTACAATAATGGAAGGATAGTGTAAGGATTAAACACTAACCATTGATCTGGTTCAAATATGTAATGTGAGCCATCCAATTGTTTCAGCGATTTCGTTATCGTGAGTTTTGTAATATTGAAAGTCACGATGACTTGAAGGGAAAAGTGTCAAAATTTCGTCAACCGTCCATCTCGTAAGGAAATTGAATTGTGACCGTTGGAACGATAACCACTCAGGATCTCGTATTGCCTAAGTGTGAGGTCACTACCATTGGTCATATGCTATAAGAGTTTTAAAGGACTATCGCTATAGTTGCTAAAGCCTGTGGTTTTGTATGGCACGGTCATATGAAATGGTTTGAAGGGAGCACCTCATACATATTTCATTTGACATAGAGTTACACCAGAACAATACAGAGAATCGATAAATGATCGAATATGGTCTGTTGGTGAACTGAGAACGCAACAGTAACACGAGTACGATCTAATGAGTCGGTCCATGTCTGTGATCAAATCATGAAAAAAATGAACTGATACACAGTCATGATTAAAAGAGAATAAATCATGAAAATATGAATAAAGAATAAAAAGAAAATAAAATGATATTAATTAAAGTTTAATTATCATTTTAAATAAAAAGGTACAATGGTTCAAATAAAGGGACACGTTGTTTTAAATTTCACACCAGTTTGAAGATTATATAAATGAGAAAAAGTGGTGAGAAGAAAGTGTCTCTGTAGTCCAGATCAGAAGATCAAAAGCTGAAGCAGATTCCAAGAAGAAAATCTAATACCTATGCATTAAGGGTGGTTGGGTGGTGCAAGGGCAAGTTGGTGCTTGCAGAGGGAGTTGGTGCTTCCTTGTCAGTTGTAGTTGACTAAACAGGGGGTCGTAGCCTCCTACCAGTTGGTGCTTCCTTGTCAGTTGTAGTTGACTAAACAGGGGGTCATAGCCTCCTACCAGTTGGTGCTGGTAAACCAAGGTGTGGGTGCATCCTGATCAGTTGGTGTTGATCAAAGAGGAAGTACATATTCCTTCTATGTAACATGTAAAACAAATTTTGCAGTTAATAGAAAAGAGTTTGTGGTTTTCCCATTTGGGTTCCACGATAAAATACTGTGTTAAAATTCTGTTTTCATTAATAAATGAAAAATTGATATAATTGTTGTGTCACTGATTCACCCCCCCCTCTCAGTGACAAGATCTGATCCTTCATTTTTTATAAAGATGATCTTCTGCAGATGTGTTCCCTTCACCATCAAACGTGAGTTTCGACAAGAGATAAATTGTCTTGTTGGAAATATTGGGTAATGAGAAATGGAGAGCATGTTCCAACATAGTGATTTGGGCAAGAGCCATGAGAAATTAAATACATTCTAAATAAAGACTCCACAAGGCTAACTTGTCAGTATGGACCTCCTTCTAGCGCCATTTGTTGACAGGAGATATTGACCACTTGTCAACTGAAAGGGAATAGTTTGGTTTGAGGTTGTTTAAGTGTAACCTAATTCGTTTAAGGTAACTATCCCTGATAGGTTTAATGGCTTCGTTGGCTGGTGTAAGGTTATCTAATCTAATATACCATTGTAAATACTCAAAATATGAGAGTTAGTTGTTAGGATCTTAGACAAATTTTCATTTATTTATTAGATAGATCCTTTCACTGGCCAACCGAGCTGTTAAATCCGTCATGGATAATTACCTGAAACGACTTAGGTTACACTTAAAAAACATCAGACCAGACTATTCCATTTTAGTTGACGAGTGGTCAATATTGCTTGTCAACGGGTACCTTAAAGGTACAATGGATTATGGGCTCAAGTATGTTGCAGACAGTGAGATCAGTCTACTTGGATATTCAAATTCAGATTGGGATGGTAGTGTTGCAAATCGGAAAATTACATTAGGATGTTGCTTCACTTTGGGATCCGGTATGATTTCATGGATCAATATTAAGAAGTCATGTGTAGCACTCAGTACAACCGAGGCAGAGCATGTGGCAACACGTGCAACAAGTCGGGAAGCAGTGTGGATTCAGAAATTGTTGACTGGATTATTCGATATTGCGATGGAGGCGACCTGTATCTTGTGCGACAACTAGAGTTGTATAAGTTGTCAGAGAACCCAATGTTTCATGATAAGTCGAAGCATATGGAAATTATGTATCACTATTTCAGGGATATGGTGCAGAAGGGAGCATTGAGGCTCCAATATGTGGCTACCGATGAGTAGGTTGCGGATGTGCTGACAAAGTCGTTGTCAAGGACGAAGTTTGAGTACTTCAGGTACAAGCTTGGTGTAGTCCCTCTTCAGAGGGAGTGATAGCTTCAGATGTTATCACAGGGTAGTGGATGTCATGATGACACGTTGTAGCTATCAGAGAGATACCCACCGACTCTGGATGCATGCTGAAGAGATGAGGTATAGATGTTATCGTAGGGTACTGTATGTCATGCATAATATATCCAAGTTTTATGTGGGAAACTGAATAGTCTCATGATGACATGTTGTAGTTATTAGATAGCTACCCATCGACCCTAGATGCATGTTGTGAAGTCACTATGGATTTCCTGTGATGCATATATTCGTGTGTCCGATATTCAATGGGCATGATCTTGTGTGGATGGCGACAGTGTTAGAGTCTATGTCCGATAGAATACCTTCCTCATTAAGAGGGAGTTTTGAGATTTTATGTAATTTTATAAGTTATTCCTAAGTGTAATTATGAAAGAGTTTATTGATCAGTCATGTCTTTTAGGTATTTTAGAGTATAAATAGAGGTTATATCGAGTCATTTTGAGATCACTCATCGAACATAAGTACAAGAGAGTAGTGCACACTTATCTAGGAGGTTATTCTAGGTTCGTGTCTAGGTCTCTTTGGTCTTGATTTTATGTAAGAGCATTGTATGACATTGTACATGTTAGAGGAAACTACACCGAGGATAGTTTGTAGGGTTTTCTCCCCCTTGAGGGTTTCCATGAGGATATATCTTATTTTTCTGTGGATATCTATTTTTCATTTGTGATCCTTTTTCATATTAAATAATAATAAAAGAATATAATACTTTAACTGTTGGAAAAACGTAAAAAAATCAACACCCAGTACTATTATAGCCCGAGCGCACTTAACCGTGGAGTTCTAATTAGATCTGGTGCATTAATATTGTAGGCATGTACATAAGACTACTAGGCAATAATTACATGGCGATTGTAATTAACAAATGGATATTGCATTACATTACATTTCCCATCAAAAGGGTGAATATAATGGTTTATCAAAAACACAGGCTCAAAAAAATTGATTCATTGGAAAAGGTGGATGGCCATCGACATCCACCTGGATCACAAGTATTATTCAAAAGGTTGATTCACATACTCACCACCATTGTCTATTCTTAGACACTTAATAGGTCGGCCACATTGATTTTCAACAAAGGCTCTAAACTATTTGAACTTTTCAAAGACAAGATTCTTGTTTTTTAGAAAATAAACCCAAGTGAAACGAGAGAGATCATCAATGAAAGTCAAGATATAATTTTCACCTACTAGGGAAGGTAGATTGATGAGGGATAGATCACTGTGAACTGGATCCAGGAGGTTTTTTGCTTGTCACACTTTTCCAGAGTCAAAGGGTACTTGATGATGCTTTCCAAACACACATCCTTTATAAAATCCATCATGGGGAAAAAATTTAGGTAAACCAACAACCATATTATGAGTTTCCATCGAATGTAGACTTTGAAATTTTAGGTGTTTGATCCATTCATGACATGTTTTACTTTGTTCGTTGATGTGAGCAATAATATTAGTTAGTTCATATTCAAATCGAGTTTTGTAAGAAAAATTATACAAATTTTCCTTTGGGTCGAGAAACCCTCTGATGATAATTGAATGAACTTTCTTAAAATCTTGAACAAAGAAGCGATTTGGAAAAAACTCCACAATATTACCTTTCTATGTTAATTGAGAAACTGAAAACAGATTGGCACTGAGCCTTTCTTTGTTTAGCTGCAACCAAACTCTATCTCCCACCTTAAATGTTTTCTCAGTTCCGTGTCGATCATGTTAGGCCTTGTACCTTTCTTGTGACTTCTTCAATGTCTCCTATACTTAAAAATGGACATATTGGATCTTTTTAACAAATTTCTCCACTTTCAATGCTTCTCCTATGAAATCATCCCTCACGCCTCCTTGTTGTCCATATAAAACATCCAAGGGAGAAGGTGACAAATACCCAAAGAAAGTTTTGAAAGGGGACTTACTGGTACAAGTATGTACTGCTATGCTATAAGAGTGTTGAATATAGATAAAATTTTCATCTCGGGTCTTTGGATGCTTCTGATTGTAACCCCTCAAAATCAAAATTAAATTCCTATTGACTACTTCTATCTTCCCGTTTGTATGTGGATGGAATGTTGTAGATATTTTCAACTTGGTTTCCATGTTTCCCTAAGTGTAATCTAAAAGGCACTGAGCAATCTAGTACCCCTATTTGAGATATGTTCCTTGGTATCCCAAAGTGCACCTAGACATGTTCAAAGAACATGTTTGTTGCTTCTTGTCATTTGATGGTCTTTTTACAAGGAATAATAATGCACATCTTGTTGAACTTGTCGACTACTACTAACATATAGTCACATTCCTTCATTGTTGTTAGCAAACCACCCACAAAATCCATGGAAATTCTTTCCCAGGGTCGAGTGGGTATAGGTAAGGGATGGTATAAACCTTGGTTTCTATTACTAGGCTTGCTAGTAGATAAAAGTATGCATCCTCTAATATATTGAGCTACATATTCTTTCATTTTGGGCACATACCTTTGTAAGTTGGCAATTGTCTTCCCAACACAAAAATATATTGCAACCTTATAGGTGTGAGCCTCTTTGATAAGCTACAATATTTCACCTTTAGGGACATAAAACTTGTCTAGCTTGTAGAGAAACCCATTTTGGAGATGATAGCCAACCTTACTGTCACCTTCTTCTACACAAATTTGGCCTCGTAGCTGCTAAAMCATCTCTTTAAAGTCCTCATCTTCTGTGTATGCCTCTTTGTATGTATCATGGGTAAAAGGTTCCATGTGCATAAGATTTCTCAAACCTGTAATATTGGATGTGGGTGGCCTTGAAAGTATGTCTTCCAATTCATTAGAGTTGCCCATCTTATACTTGATGACTATATGAAACTATTACAAAAACCCCATCCACTTGTAATGTTTGGTTTGCTAAAGCTTACTCCGTGCTTGCAAATACTACAATGTTTAGTGATTAATGTGGATAATGGTTTCCTTTCCCTACTTCCACTTCTTAATAGCTTGAATCAGGACATAGAGTTCCTTATTATATGTAGGGTAGTTGTAGACTCCCCCATGAAATATCTCAAAATGATAACATGATGGCTTACCTCCCTATATCAAGACCACTCCAATAACATATCCACTCACATCCATCTCCAATTTGAAGGGCTTCTACAAGTTAGGAAATGCAACGACTGGTGCTTGACTAATCTTTTGTTTTAGCTCATTGAAATCTTTATGTTGATTCTTTCCCGACTGTAAACTCTTACCACTGGCTATTATGGCATGGGGTGTCATAGATAATGCTGAAAAGGATGCTATGAACTTCCATATGTACTGTGTTTCCCCAACAAAGATCATAACTTTGATGACATTAATAGGAGCTGACCACTCGATGTTGGTCTCAATATTAGCGAGATCTATCTTGAGTTCCCCTCCACTAATCATGTACCACAAATACACCAATGATTGTTGTGAAAACTCACATTTCTTGAGGTTAGACATAAACTAATGTTTTTTCATAGTTTCTAACACTTGCATGAGATGTGAAATGTGCTCTTTCCAAGTAGAGATATAAAATAATATGGTGATACAGCCCCCCTACTCCCTGTAGGGCTACGTGACCTCCCGGTCAAAGGATCTCTGATTCTTGAGTCTCATGACGTTCTGAAACCTTAATGGTTTCCTTTTGTATCAAGACATAGGCCCTTTCGGCTTCTTGGTGCAGGTTCGACAGAACCCGCGACCTTCCCTTTCGCTCGATTGTGAAATCTCAGAGTGCTGAGCGATAACTCCTTTTCAGATAATCCCTCTCTTGAATGTGACCTTGGGCGGTGACCACGCGATTGCGGGCGCACCCACAAGCGGTTTTGAGTTAAATTAATTTTGGGCTCACAATTATCCTCAAGCTTCCACGTGTCCTTCTAATGAAACCATGGTTTGAATTGCGACCCACCCTCAATATTTTAAACTCTG
>SNQJ01S0059913.1:68344-92251 GCA_010110895.2 Picea sitchensis | reverse complement strand
TTTTCCTTGACAGTCGTGTATACATGTTTGTTATCTCACTGCAAGAAGCGTATATACACTCTGTTCTCCCGAACAGTCGCGTATACCACTTCCCCTTGCTTGTTTTCTTGGTTTAGTGACTGTTAGGTGGGATTTGAAGATTGTTGAGCCTTCTTAGGGCTCTGTAGTGTCTTTTGAGATTATATGGGATGTCAGGAAACCTATTTGGAGTTGAATTTTTAGGTGGAGTCTTTCTCTTTGTTTTCCATTTTTAATTTGTCCTTGTTCTCTGGGCTGTTTGCGTGGTTGCTTGGTATTCTGCTCGAGTTATTGCTTTTATACACAATATAACTTATATATCAGGTTGCTCATCAGTCCATGCATTTTATTTTTAGTATATTGAAAATACAAAAAAAATAGGCATTTTGCATTGGTTGGCACTTTTGTCTTTGAATCTTTATCATTAACTTAGCGCATTTAGTGAAAGATTGCATTTTACTTCTGAATTGAAGAGTTGAAATTGAAGACTCCACTGTTCTTATTAGCATATCATTCATTGAAAAGTTAAATATAGACTTTGCATTATATCGATATTTATTTTCTTGCAGAGTCATAACATCATGAGTTTCACTTCCATACCTTTTTGAGTAACCACGACCAATAAAATTTACTCTTTAAACTAAAATTGATTAGTCACGATTTTATTTTTAGGGTGCACAAACTAGCCTAGGATTCAATGCCTTGGAATAGGATCTTGTGAGTAAAATTCTCCAAGGAAATTAAATCAACATATGTGTCTGAGACAGAGAGTTGAGAAGTCCATTGTATAATTGGTAATATCAGGAGGCTCTGCTCACACTAGAGTTAAGCACGAGGTCGCGTGAAGTTAGTTAAAGGGATAACCCATGGATACTCACCTAGCGTCAGAAATATTTCTATGGATTTATTCATATTTGGGGATCTTGCCAATGCCCATACCTCTGTGAGAGGCAGTACTTTCAAGGTTTCGAGCTTTGCTACCCTTCCCATACGGTAATCCGGACTTACGACTGTTCGCCTGTGCATCGGTTATACAATGGTTGATTAGTTTCTTGACTTAGGTATCTCATAGGTTACTTGTAGGGGTTATCTACTTGTATTCTAAGTCAGATAGGGGTCATACAACACACCCTTTATGGAGGATTACCTCTCCAGGGGGATTTGAACAACTCGTTTTTAAGCCCACGAGGGCCTCTATAACTAATTCTGTTACCTCCAAACTTTTGCAAGGAGTCTTAGGTCCCTCTTGGACGAGACATGCCTTATTTAGCGAGGGAGGCCACTCAATCACTTTAGCCCATTTGCATGCATATTGGCCATTTGACTTTTTGGTATGATCTTTGATTATTAGTTGACCATAGGATTTCGTGCTAAGTCTTTGTTATCATGGATAGTGGAGTTCCTTTTGCTCCCTCATTTAATGCTACCCCCCAATGATGTCCACTCATATCATGGGGATGGATCTTTCCGCTTCACATTATGGTATGCAGAATTATGGTACTCATTCAATGCCTTGGGTCTCTAATCATTTTTCTCATGGTATGCTTGATATGCCTTCGCACTTACCATTCTCTATCTCTCCTCCTTATGCAAATACAAGTTTTGGGTTTGGGAGCATGATGCCTCCTTATTATCCCTCTCCGTTTGGTGGGAGTCATATCCTTCAAATGCCTCTTACGGTGGGAGGTTGGAATATTCCTTCCTACGAATCCACTATGCGAGAAGTAAGTGCCCAACTATGCAATCATTCTACTTATTACACTTCGTCCACCTATCCTTCTTCCACCATGTCGGTTCCTACGAACAATTTTCCCATGGTTGACCTCCATCTGTCCTCTGGTATTTCATCCGGGGAAAGCTATTTTTGTAGTATGGGCAACCCCCTTCATGAAGTTCCTTCGTCTAGGGGCAACATATATCCTCACATGAGTAACCCTTGTCACGTCGCTTCCTCTTCGCAAGAATCTTCCTTAGTGGCGATGCCCCTAGAACCCTTTATGCATCAATATGGAGGAGGATAATATCCTGCCAGACAAGGACAGGGTGTAAACCAGGATCCTTCCCGGACTGCAATTTCTCAAAACCAATCTTTCCTTGGTCCTTGGTATCAAATGCCACAATTCACCACCACCACAAGTCCAGTCACTGTGTTCCATACTGGCATTATATCACCAACCTTTACTAGTCATGTTGGATATTGGTCAACAAACTTTTCGAGTCATGTTGAAGACCTGCAACCAGCCGCTGCAAGTCATGTTGGGGACACGAGTCTATTCACTGCGTGTCATACTGACATTGTATCACCAACCAATACTAGTTATGTTAGAGATTGTTCGACAACCTCTGCGAGTCATGTTGAAGACTTGCAACCAACCGCTACAAGTCATGCTGGGGGCACGTGTCTGTTCACTGCTAGTCACACTGCACATACATCACCAACCTCTGCTAGTCATGTTGGAGATTCATCACCAACCTCTGATAGCCATGTTGGAGATTTGCTACTAGCCTCTGCAAGTCATGCTGGGAGCATGTCACCAGCCACTGGAAGTTGTGTTGGGGGCATTCATATGATTGGGAAGCCTAGACGTCTCAGACATAAGCCAAGATTCCTTTGTAGGACTTGTGAAGGAAGTCACCTTACTTGTTTGTGTCCTGTTACTACCGGGATACTAGAATCATGGGGCTCACCTAAGGGCCCTTCGGGTTATGAGGCATCTATGGTTTCGCAACACTTCATTCCTTCTTTGGTTGATACAACAGTCATACCGATGAAATCTTCGGCTGACACCACTTTCCCTTTAGGGGTTGATGCATCCTTTGATCTTGTTGTCTCACATCCCGTTCAACCTATGGTCATGTCGATGCAACCTTCGACCGACACCTCTCCTATGTTCAGGGGTGATGTGTCTCTCGACCTTGTTGTCTCGCATATTGTTCAACCAACGGTCGTGTCGATGCAATCTTTGACCGACAACACTCCTATTTTTTGGGGTGATGCACCTCTTGACCTTGTTGTCTCATGTCCTATTCAACCAATGGTTGAGGAAGTGGTCATATCGATGCAATATTAAATCGACCCCACTCTTCTCTTGGAAAGTGACAAGTTTAAGGAAGCGGTCGCGCCAATGCAATTTTTGGTCGATCCCACTCTTCTGGTTCTGGTTCTATACCTTCTATGCCATGTCCTTAGCATTTCTATTACTTCACCTTCTGAACAAGAGAGAGTTTTACTCTTCCCGAGTTCTCTCCCTCCAAGTATTGATGATTTTACCTTTGATTGGGATGGTCTTGTAGGGTATCCAATTCCTTCGTCTATGTCTTTTCTAAGAAGAGACATTATCCGATATAACACAGAGACGATAACCTCTGTTTTCACTTTGTCCTCCTCAAATTGGAGAGCTTTGGGTCTTCCTGAGCTTGTGTCAGTTCTTCGTAAGATACTGACATTCCATAGAAGGTCAGTATGAGAGCCTTGGCCTCCCCCTTTACATGTTGATTAGAACAACATAACGAATCTTAGCTAAGCTCTTTTCCGAATCGTATAAAAATTGAAAATATTGTCAAGTGATTTGTCCCTTTCACACTCGTTAAAATTGGATTTGAAAGGTCATGAGTCTTAGTTAAGCTCTTTTCCGACTCGTTATAAAAAATAGAAAAGATTTCCGAGTGAACTTGTCTTTTTCACACTTGTAAATTGGATTTGAAAAGACGTCTATTTGGCACAAGTTTACCCCTTTTTTACACCAAGTAGACTAAAAGACATAAAAAAGGGCATTTTTTGGCGTTAAGTTGTGATTGCATCTCATGCCCTCACTTGCAGTATTGAGCCTTTAGCCGGTTCTCTCTTTGCGTTATAAACCGTTGCCTAAGCAGTTTTTGCATCCTCAACCAAGCAGAGCCTTGTTTATATCCTTCGCAATTTGACACCCTATACCCTGGAGGGAACATCACCCCGAGTGTCCATCTTCCGCATGCATTCCCTTGCATTAAGCATAGGTACATTCCATTGCTGGAACTAGTTTTTCTTACTTGCGACACTCGTTCCCTCCTTTGTATCATAGGATTCATTTGTTATGAAAAAACAAAAAAAGACAGGCAGCAAGGGAGTGCTATATTGTAATTAGCAGCAGTTGTATTGCCTTTGAACAGAGCACAAATTTATTGAGTCCTCACGTCATCATAATTTTGGGTTTAGCATGGCCTTAGGAAGCTGATCTAGTTATAGAGTTTTCTCTACCGACTGGTTACTCTTCCAATCCGTATAGAGAACATTATGGATGCCTCTTGCATCTAATAACCACATCGTTGATTCTATGCTACCGGAGTCCACTATATCTCATGCTCTTATTCAAAGGAAGTACATCAACCTATGTCGGCCACTCCTCAAAAATCTTGACTTTGCATGTCGGCCATACCCTCAGTTTTGTCTCAGAATCACATGATACTTTGGTCTTATCATGCACCTTGGCCCCACTTTCATCATTGGTAGGTCACCTTGAACCCAACAATCGACACTTCATCATTGGTCGTTGACTAGGTGGTTTCCCTTGTGTTCGACGTCAATACATCTATTCACACTTTGGGATTCATGCAGTGTCTTGGATGCCATTAGACTTATTGGTGGTTTCCTCACCTTTGTCAGCAGTTTTTCATCATTGGATGCTATTCATAGGGTCTTTTTTGTGTACCGCTTGCATTTGGCACACACGAAAGATGCACATGGTCATTGGTTCATGAACATTTTCTTTGTCCGATCTCCATGAAATCATGAAGCTCCTGCTTTGTTCCTCATGCTGACTAATGAGAGATGCCTCAATACTCTCCTTTCAACGAGTCTCTTTCCATCGACTTCAGCTCATTTATTCTGAATATGGGACCTAGAGTTTTATGAGTACTTTGAGGCTTGCAGTCATTAGTGGCAGGCTCTCTCACCATTGACAGATGGGAATACATCAATGTCTCCTGATCAATGGATTTCTCAAGTGTTTGACATCAATTCCTTTTTCACGTTTGTAGGAATGTACTCAGTGCCTTCATACCTACTTTCATTATTGGTAGGCTATCTCGTGTTTGTTAACGGTATACCTCAATGACCGGTAATCAAACGATGTCTCATCATGTTCGACCTCAACTCATTTATTCAAATGATGTAGACTTGCACCCTTGGCGGATAGTGTAGAAGACTTGAAGACATCATTATGTGGCCACACATTTCCTGAGGTGTTGCTTCTCCTTCATTGGACCACTACCTATTTTACTTTAGTGATCATGGGAGATAATATTGTACTCCATGGTATGCAAATATATTTAGATTGATTTTGAGATTGGTTTCACTGGGCCTTGTTCGTGACTATGACAACTTTTGGCATGTAACTGCACTTGTATTTTCCTATTCATGGCCATGAACACTTGTTTGGTATATTTTCCACATGGATCTGCATTGTATTCTCAGCAGCCATGTATGCAAAGTCAATACATAATGTAATGAGTAATTGAGTTCGTCCAACTGGTTCTCTACCACTCCACTTCTGGGTTATTTATAACGTATTTTGGCCATCACAGATACTCCTTTGATCTCACACCTTAGGGGGCATCTGTTATAGCAAGATTTGCCTCACCATTGCTATCTTGCACAGAGGGCCTTTTTCCATTTCCCTTTGGAGAACTATCATCCCCTTTTGATGAATCTAGAGCTAAAATATACATTTTTCCACGTATACGCTCCCTATCTTCTATGTAAGATGCATATATGCTTGCTGATCCACTACATCCCGCGTACATCGAGATTTGTGCTAGAAAATACAAAATGAGGTTGGGTTTCCATGTCACGACAGGAGATCTCGGATCCTTGGCCTTCCATATACTGGAAACGTTCTGACACGATCCTTCAGTTGCATCCTGAAGGCTATAAGAGCACAATTTCGACCTATAGAAAATAAAGAGAAAGCATTCAACTTTAAGAGAAAAGTTACTCTGGAGAAATTACTTCATATTGAGTCTACATCCCTCTGTCCCTCAAGTCTGAACATAGTGTTCAACCGCCAAGCTCTTTACCTATTTTTGAGAGGACCTCATTGCCCCTTCCTATGAGCTTGCCTTTGGTGGAGGATTGAAATGGTGGAGACCCAGTTGGAAGGAAATTGGTTTCTTGGTTTCAAACCGTACTGACATGGAAGTCTGTATCGTKKTCACTTCTACTGATCAATTATTAATAGAAATACTCCTTTCCCGTCCTATTGATATCTTGCAAATATATGATTATTATCCATGGGCGTGTTTGTAATGTGTATTAATGGATTATGCTATCTGATGTGCTAACCACTTTTATATTATCATTGTATACTTGCTCTGCTTGTTTGTCGAGAACTTCTTGCAGGTATAAAGCTTTGGGTCAAAGTGCTCAACGGTGGAACATCATCAAATGTTGGATCGAGGTAGGCCTCTTTCTTATATTGCACATTAGTTTATATAGCATATGTTGGAATTGAGTTGATTTCTGTAGTCATACCTATCTGTTGTGGTTTACCCTTGGCGATAGAGAGTTTTTCCCTTGTAACACACGATCGACAAGGCATTTAGCTACGCCGGTAGTGTGTCTACGTGCTGCTTTGCTTCCTTGAGATGTGACTCTAATGCCTATAACTATGGATTCTCGGTGAGGTTCTCATATGTTTGGGCACTGCGGTTACTCAACTGCTTGCACTCCAAGGAAAGAGATTTTAGTTTGTCAACTGCGTTGCGGGCAGTTGCTTCCCTTTGGTCTCTTACATCTTGAGGGGTCTCAGGCATAGTGTAGAGCTCCGAGTTTGCTATGCACTGCTGGTTTACTTCTTCAAGTTGTGCCACCTGCTGTGGAACTCGTTCTTTGGTCTTTACCTCTACGATTGTCACAGAGAAAAGTGCTATGTGACCCATTTCCTTTACTTCAAGTTGTTCTGTGAGCAATTGTTCCTTGCTTTTCTACAGTTTTTATTTTTATTCATCCCATTTCACTTTGAGAGAAACATTTTCCCATTTTGCAGTACTACGTTGTTCTACAAGGTCTCCCTGTACCTGTGCCAAAGCTTGGGTAGCTTGTGTTGTTTCTTCCTGAGGTCATCGAAGGTGAGCTTCGGCTGTATCAACGATGCGGTGGAGTTGAGTTGTCTCATCTCCAATTTCTGATGTTCCTGCTGACAGAGGCACAATGGAGACTGCACGTCTAGATTGTAGTACTTTCTACACTCCTTGGAGCTCATCCTTAATTCGATGGAACACCTCCTCCTGCTTAGCTTCTTGATTCTATACTATCTCTAGCGAAGCATCATTCAGGGCTGCTATGATGAAATTGAAGTCATCGGAGTTGAGGATGGTTGCATTTTTGTCATGGTTGCTTTCACTTTCTTCCGAGAGGAAGGTTTTGGCAGGGAAACCTTCCTTTTCTTCGAGGGATCCTCCTCGTCTCTAGGCGGTGTAACATCACCTTTCTTCTGTTCAACTTTTGCGCCATCTATCTCTTCGCCAAATCCTCCTTTCTCTACTGATATGGAAGCAACCTTCATGGATACGCTGTCTAAATCATGGACCTCTTCGGTCTTCTTTATCTTTCTAGGTCCGAGTGTATTCGACGTAGTTTTTGGACTGTCTAAATTGGATATCTCCGCAGGGTCTGCTGGAATGAGGAGGTCCGCCGACCAGTCCTTGGTGATTTCTTCTAAGTCCTCCTCTGTCAGCTTGTAGTAAGACTGAAGTTGCTGCTTGTGCTTGTCAGCACGCGCTGTAATATAAATGAAATGGCGGTTCGCGCTGAATTTTATTAAAGGCCGAAACTTGTGGAGAGTATTTGGCGTGATGTGAGGCTTGGACTGCATAGCTAACTTTAGCTGATTGTAATATTTGTGGAATATGACATTTGAATTCCATTTCTTGTTCATGTCACTGGAATACCACAGTGTATTGAAATTTGCGGCCAGAGGTTCAAAGGGCTCGATGTCCAGGAAGGTCACACCTTCTGGCATCTCCCATGCGATGAAAGCAATCAGGATTAGAATCCAACTGAAGTGGAACTCGTATCCTTGATCTTGCACTTCCTTGTAGTCCAGTTCCAACTGGTTCACGAGGTACTTCTCCCAATTCATTTGTAGGCCCTCCGCGCACTTCTTTGCGAGGTCGACTACAAAACCAGTGACTTGGGTGGGTCAGTTCTTGCAGACTAACTTTCCCGTGATCAATTGATAGGCGAGGCGCACTGCACCGCTTTGGATAGAAGCTACCTTGTAGCCTCACGTGCCTTTCTCGACATCGTCATAGGTGTCTTTTATCCTTTGAGCTAAAGAGTGAACCATGGTTTTTTCGGGGTATAAATCCTGTGGGTCAGGGCCTTGCATACTCAACCCAATGATCCAATTGATCAATGTCGGATACACTATGATACGATGGTTTAAACACAAGTATCCTCCATGATAACAGGACAACAACATCTTGACGCATGCATTCACTTCTTGGTGTCTTCCAAAGTGAGGAATCTTCATGACGTTGAGCAGTGTGGACTATGTGAGGTTATGGGTCCATGACTGAGGAATTATCTTTGAATTCTTTCCTTTTGTCCTGGTCAGGTACTTATGTGGGGCAAGCATGCTGTAGACCTTCCTATCACCGAGGTTGAAGTCGCTAAACTTCAACGTTGTTATCTTTTCTTGATCTGCTTGAATTGCGTGTATCCCCTTCGAGAGGTACGCAATAACCAATTCGTACTCAAAGTCTCTGGGTACACTATCTCGATTTATTGCGTCGCTCAGAGGTGGTAGATAGGCGGGTAAAATGCTCGGAATCAACTTGGCATTCACGAGATCATCTCTGTGCTTGGTTCGCTTCTCATCTATGGGTCGTGATGGTCTAGTTCGAGCAGTGGACGAAGAGGCCGACAATCCTCTCGTCGATGATGCTTGTAGACCGGTAGACAATCCTCTCTCCGACATGACTCTTTCAATCATCAAGTTGAGGAGTACTTTTGTTACTGATTCTTCAACTGTGGTGAGATCGTCGGACATATGCGCTCAGGATTAATAATATCGGGTTCACAGTTAACTCAGATACTGCACTAGAATAAACAACAAGAGGGAAATGATCACTGTATACAATTCACTTGGTCTGTGGGCTCAAATTCTTAGTTAGAAAAAGTGTTCTCTGTCCATGGCATGATGGGATAAATAGGCAACTCGACAACGGTTCGCTTGTAATGGGTATGAAGACTCATTAACTATTGTTCTATCCATTATGGCATGGTCCAACGGTATGATGTTGATCTATAAATTCTTTCCGACCCGTTCAGAGTGACAATGGAACGGATATATCGGTCCCAATGGCTATATTGCCTCTCCATGGCGAAGTGTCATGTGTCGCTGTTCTGATATCCCAACGAAGCTCCCATTCTGCAAATTTTCTGTCTACGAAGTTCCCTCTGGAACCTTCTATAACTTTTCAAACTTAGCTCTCTTCTTACTTAGCTTTCTAGACTTCCTCCCAGTGGGCTTCGTCTCGGTAGTCCTTTTACCCATTTTGACTCTTATCGTCTTTGGACATAGTCACTGCGTGCTATTGAGTTTCTCTCMTAGAAATCAGGGGTAACWCCTCTTCTTTATCCAAGATAGGTACTGCAGTCTCCTGTGAATCTTCTAATGTTTTTTCAGCTTCGACATCTGGGTTTCTAGTRTTAAATATCTTCGATCTGTTCTCCTGTTCTTCAATCAAGTATGCGGTCCTTCTAGTCATGAAATCTTTTAACTCTTGTTTCTTCTGCTCTAAAACTTCTTCTTCTTCTTTTCGTATGGCTTGATCTCTTTCAATCCAAGGTTTCCCTAGTAACATGGTAAACGGGGCACGGTCCTCAATAAATTGACTAATCTCAAAATCTTCTTCTGTCAAAGTTCCATTGGCATTCATAGATATCTGAGTGAGATTTCCACATAGGTTTACCAATTTTCCTCTGAATAACCCTATTCCTCCTAATGAAGGAATCATAGCAGTCCTTCCTATAGCTTCCCAAGTTCTCTGTGTCATGATATTCACCTATGTTTCCTCATCTAGAATACAATCAATGTCGAAGTCTCCTATTCTTGCTTCAAGGCATTCCTTGTCTTTAAAGATCTCTGATAATCTAACATGTCGGTGGTCATTCAATGTTTATTTCATCTGTAGCAATACCTTCTCTGATTCTTTCTGGGGTTCTGCTATAGACTTAGTTTCTGGATATGCCTTAGGGTTTTCTTGTCTTATGTTCATACTTTCAAGCTTAACAATCATTCTAGGGAAATCCAACACTTCATGGTTCATAGCTTTGCAACAAAGACAACCAGGTCTTCTCCCAGGGCATGCCTTAGCAATATGTCCCGGTTTTCAGTAGCTATAACAGAGGGCTAATCCTCTTTTTCTTTTAAATGATCCCCAATTTCTCCTGTACTGTGCACTAGGATCATAGGAGATAACCTGCAATAAATTCTTTCTAGGATCCTGCATCCATTTGTTAGTCCAAACATTCTTTCTATGCATAGGTATAACATATCTTTCACTATTCTTATTAGATCTACTCATATCAAATCTTCTTTCATCTATTAATACCCTAGTCTTCAAACTAGGACATACTTTATTAAACATACCTAGATCCATACTCTAGAAACAAAAAAGTCCACTTATCTTACTTCTATAGAGCACAAAGCTTCTAGATCTAAAATTTTTAACCATTCTTACCTTTATCAGAGCACAGATCTTACAGATCTTACCTCTTTTAATTAGAAATACTCACTTATTCCTTTCTTATAGCACAAAGCTTCCAGATCTTGCTTCTTTTCTTCAGATCTGGCCTCTTTTCTTCA
Source organism: Picea sitchensis (assembly GCA_010110895.2). Classification (NCBI taxonomy): domain Eukaryota; kingdom Viridiplantae; phylum Streptophyta; class Pinopsida; order Pinales; family Pinaceae; genus Picea; species Picea sitchensis. The sequence continues at coordinate 81,383 of SNQJ01S0059913.1, read as the reverse complement.
TATCGAGCTTCTTTCTTTTAGCACAGAGCTTTATAAGTCAAGTAGAATACTGAGCACTAGGGCACATATCTACACACATGGCTTTCACAATTTCAGGATGAATCTTTGCACAAAGCTTCTTCTTTCTTAGTTCCCAACAATCACAGTTTCAGGTCCCGGTAACGAAACCATTTGTTGGCATAGAGGTAGACCCAGGTTTCAATGCTACAACAACGCACCAACAAAGCCCTAAATACCGACCCTTTCGGCAACACCTGCGAAGCAGATGAAGTCTCACCCGAGGTAGAGGCAGGGGTGGTTGCAAGACTTAGGTGTCTGCAACCTTAGCTGGTACACATATATGTGATTATAATACTTAATAAAGCGCTTAGCACCGTTAGTTCCTCATTATACAATCGATAATCACTTCGCTTATAAAACAGGGCTTCACAACATTCACACTGATATGACGTACTTAAGCACTTAACATCAATAGATAGGTCATATCTAGTGGATCAAGCACTAAGCACATTCATATGGATCAAGTGTAACATTCTTATACACCATTAGCACTAAGCATAAGCAGATCTATCTAATCATCTCTAAGCACTTAGCAAAAGAAGATATAAACAGATCCAGACAAGCACAAAGTAAGACAACACAATGTTTACGTGGTTCACCCCCACCTTGGGGCTACATCCACCTACTCTTCTTCTTTATTATCTTCAGTTAATCAGTTACAAGCATAGAGCCATCAAAACCCTTACTCCGCACAGGACAAAAGTTCTACGCAGCTCGCTAGATCCTTCTTCCTTGCGTTACAACACAAAGCTTTCCACAATCTGTTACAACCACTTGCACTTAGCTCTGCAAGTCTCTTACAATTATGCACAAAGAGCTTACAGACTCTACTTGCACTTAGAATACCTTCACATCACATAGATGCACTATTCAACTACTTCTTATATTGCCTATCCTTCTATTTATATATACAAAATAGGCCTAAGCATGGCTAAACCCATGGGTCGACATCCCATTGCCGTTACATAATCCCAAAAACCCAAAAAGGATACAAAAGTGGGCCGAGATCCCTTGATATCTGCTTCGTCTTGCGCTCCTCCTTTGACAGGTTGTCGAAGTCCCAAAATAGGTCAATATGACCAATAATCTCCCAAAACCTGGTCAAGGGCCAACATATGCCATTGCCTATATGAGTGAAGATCACTCACTCATTGATTAGATCATAATAGACTTTGATTCTCATTCTTCATTGCGTATCTCTCTTCCTTTTATTGATAAGCTTTGTTTGTGTATGCTTTATCTATGTCTCCTGTGCAGGTTTCCATGAAACATTGACACTACACAACAAGGGCACATTTTTCAAGGAATCCCAGACACAAATTTCAAGGGAGTTTAGGAAACCATCTTGAGATAAGTTTGGTTGTAATATCTACTGTATTTTTTCCTTCAAACTCCATAATAAATTATGCTCTTCACTGGTTTTACCCATGGGAGTTTTTCCGAGGTCATGTTGACCAAAAATATTAGTGTATAAATATTTGGTACGCTTACCGTTTATTATCATCATTTAGAGTGTTAAAGATCATCGATGAATATTATGTTTTATGACTGTTATAAGATAATTTTGGACAACAAGCATTTTCCTATTTTAACCCTTATAACAGTAGCATAAATGAGCATGATATCAATCTTCAAAGGAAATAAGAAAAAAGTATGTTAGTGACCTTTTTATCAGTCCTTAAAATTAGACCTGTAGAAGCGTTAAAGAGCCTCAAATTTATTCATGGTATGAGAGCCTAAGGGAAAAAAATAGGGTTGATAAATTGCAGACAGTGGGATGGTTTTTATCTCACCTTGAAAGCTTCAAATTCACACATGATATTAGTGTGTGGGAAACATACGTCTTTAGTCATTTTGAAATCAATTTGCAGCCATGTCAGTTGGAGGGTTGAGGGTGGAGGATAGGCTAGTTGGGGTTGGCAATTAGTCTCCATTGAAGGCTAGGATAGTCTTGATCTTGGAGGAGAGTGAGCTATGGGACATTGTGGAGTGTCCTGTAGTCCCTCCTACAGATGCAATATTCTTGGCAGAGTTCAGGAAGAGGAACATCAAGGCTAAGAGGAATATCATAGATGTAATGAAATACCATATTATTTCTCATGTTTATGGTAAGCAATTTTCATTTCAGATGTGGCAGTCCTTGTGTAGAATTTACCAGAGCCCTAACCAAAACCAGAAGATGGTGCTCAAGGAGAAATTGAGGGGCACTAAGATGTCTCATACTCATTCTTTCACCTCATTCCTCATGAGGTATTCACAAATTTGAGATGAGTTAGTATCTATGGGGGAGATAGTGGATCCATATGAGTTGGTGAGGACAACCTTAAATGGATTCTCCAAAACTTGGGAGAGATTTGTATGAGGCATTGTAGCTAGAGAGAATATTCCTAGTTGGGAGAGGCTATGGGATGACTTTGTACAAGAGGAGCTCAGGATTGGCTCAAGATCTACTAGTCAGCAGTGTGGTGGGGATGATGGTGTTGATATTTCTCTTTTTTCAAAGGGAAAGAAGAAGACCAAGAAGGGTCTCGAGGGTGGAGACAAGAAACAACAAAAGGGAGGTGAGCAAAAAAGGGATATGGGAAAATTTAAATGATGTACTTGTAACAAGATGGGGCATTATGTTGGACAATGTCCTAATAGGAAGATGAAGAAGTAGGGTGGTATAACAACATCAACTGAGGAGGATGAGTTTACCTCTCAGTTTGAGAGGGAGAAATCCTTGCTTGTCAGTCTATCTACAGTTGAGACACCATCCATTGTATGGTACATAGATAGTGGAGCATCCAGTCATATGTATAGTGTTAGAGAGTACTTTAATGATCTTACAGATTATGGGATCAAGTTGGAGATAGTGGTTGGGAATAACACCATAGTCAGAGAGGCTGGGCGTGGAACAATTTCCTTTCATAGGGAGTTGATGCCACCCATTGTGTTCAGGGACGTCTTGTATGTCCTTGGGATAAAGAAGAACCTGATATCAATTTCCACATTTAGGATAGGGTATTTGAGGTGTATTTTCGAGGTGAGGAGGTCCTCATTCACCCTAAGGGGTCCAATATAAAATCAACCAGAGTGATTGGGACTCGTGAGGGAAAAGTATACATAGTTTTTATCCATTACATGCTTTAGCTAGTAGCGAAAACAACAATTAGTTGTGCCATCTGTGACATAGGAGGATGGCTCACTTGCATCATGGAGCTCTGAGGGTGTTGAGGGAGATTGTGATAGGATTTCCATAGTTTGACACTAAGCATCATGAGGTATGCAATGGGTGTACTCTTGATAAGTACACCAAGACTGTCTTTCCGAGAAGTGACAGTAGATCAACTGGGATACTTGATTTGGTACACTATGATGTGTGTGAGTCCATGTCATTAGTTTCCTTGGGTAGATGTGAGCACTATTTGAAATTCATTTATGACCACTCCAAGAAGACATGGATCTATTTCCCGAGGAACAAGAGTGAGGTCTTCAAGAGGTTCCAAGAGTTTAAGGCTCTTATGGAGAACCGACAACGACAAAGATCAAGGTCTTCAGGTCAGAAAATGGGGGTGAGTATACCTCCACAGAGTTCAAATACTTCTACACCTAAGAGGGTATTAGGAGACAACTGACCATTCCTTACAACCCCCAATAGAATTGGTTGATGAGAGGAAGAACATGGATATTGTTCGTGCACCAAGATCTATGTTTCATGATCAAGGGTTACCATTTTTCTTATGGGTTGAGGCTTGCAGTACTACAATGTATCTGTAGAACATGAGTCTACATAGAGATCTGGGGAGCAAGACTCCTGAGGATGCCTTCACTAGGAGGAGGCCAATGTTAGACACCTTCACATATTTGGGTGTCTGAATTTCTCTCATGTCCCTTATGACAAGAGGACCAATTTGTATCCCACAATAGATAAGGGGATCCTAGTTGGATACGATGGGGTCTCAAAGGCCTATTGGATATACATACCAACACTGAGGAGAGATATTATATTTGAGGAGGATAGAGCCTTTCAAATATCTTATGAGTTAAGAGATAGAGTTGAGGAGGTCCCACAGATGAAGGATGATACATAAAATGGGATACAACCTCATGTGTCTATTACACAGAGTTCAGGGGTGACTGGTCCACCTAATACAACTACAAGATCACATGTGCACGTCATTCAAGATCTCATACATCTGTGGTGATATCTATGGATGATATTGAGGGGCATTAGGGTACTTCTCCACAGGAGTTCAATTCAGGGAAGAGGAAACCAATATGGTTTCAGGAGACCTTGAAGGAATTCAAGGAGCATGTTGGTGAGCCACAGAGGTTGATGAGAGAGAGAAGAGCACCAAAGAGGTTTGGTTCATACTTGGCCATGGTGACTAAGATCACAGATTCTGATCCCACTACTTTTGAGGAGGAAGTATACCAACAGGTCTGGAGAGATGCCATGCAGGAGGAGTATGATTCCATTATGTAGAATGATGTGTGGGAGGTGGTGCCTAAACCATAGGGGAAGTCAATTGTTACTTTCAAGAGGTTGTAGAAGATTAAGTATGCTGTAGATGGTAACATTGAGAAACACAAAACTCGATTTGTGGCGAGAGGATTCTCTCAGGTTGAGGGGATTGACTATGATAAGACATTCACACCAGTTGCGAGATATACTTCCATCAGGAGTATTATGGCCATTGCAGTAGATATGGGTTGGAAGATCCATCAAACGGATGTGAAGACAACATTTTTGAATGGTCTTATAGAGGAGGAGGTTAATGTAGATTTTAACCTTGTACAATATTTACTGCAAACATATTTTCAGTAAAAGAACAAAATAGATACAATGGAAAATACAAACATTACACAAAGATTTTTCCCTTGGAAGCCCAAACTGGGAAAACCAACATATGCTATATTCATTCATAGTGATACATTGTTTACAATACAATATACATATAGGATCCAACGACATCCAAAACCCTAACCTGATGAATTGAATTATTCAACAACCCTAATTTCTTAACCAGAAATAGAAAACCATCGACAAAAAAACATGTGATGAAAAACAGCCCAAAAATGCGACACATTTCCCGAGGAAAAAAAAATTCTCGGGGGTGCTGCCCTCGAACTCCATGGATCCTCTTCACCAAGAGAAATTCCCAGTGGTCATATATTTTGTTAATGAATCTGCAACATTCTTCAAAGTGTCCATCTTCATCAACAACACTTTCTTTTCTTCAACCATGTCTCTCACAAAGTGATATTGAATATCAATATCCTTTGTCTTTGAATGATAAGACGGGTTCTTTTCCAGAAAAATTGCACTCTGACTATCACTATCTATCCTTATAGCTTGTTGTACCAAGCCAATACCTGAACACAATCTTTGTAACCATACTTCTTCCTTACTTGCATGAGTGCTTGCCATGTATTCAACTTTTGTAGTTGAAAGTCCCACTACAACCTACCTTTTGCTCATCCAACTTATTTATCCTCCAAAAAGGTTAAAAACATACCCATTTGTAGATCTCCTATGATATAGATCTCCATCCTAGTCTGCATCCACAAAGCCATGTATATCCACCACTCTATCCAATCCTGGTCTTCCTTGGTAGCACAATCCATAGCTAGCAGTGCCACACAAAAACCTGAAAACCCTTTTTATTGTTGTCCAATGCTCCTTCCCTAGTTTTGACATATACCTACAAAAAACTTCTACAACATGTGAAATGTACGGTCTAGTGCAGACCATTGCATACATCAAACTGCCAACTACACTCGCATATGGAGTATGAGACATGTCCTCCTCCTCTTCCCATGTCTTGGGACATTGATCCTCAAATAACTTTACACCAACAGGAATAGGAACCTTGATCGGTTTACATTCCTGCATATTAAACCTATGCAATATTGTCTCGACATATTTTCTTTGATTTAACCAGAGTTTCCTCTTTTTATGATCTCTTTCAATTTCCATGCCCAAAATGAAATTTGAAGCACCAAGATCCTTCATGTCAAATTTAGAGGATAACTAAGTTTTCATATCCTAGATAATCTCCTTGTTGTTTCCTATCAGCAACATGACATCCACATACAAGACCAAATAAATCAAATGATCACCAATTAATTTAAAATACACACAATGATCCTCTTTGCTTCTTGTAAAGCCAAGTCCCAACATATAAGTATCAAATTTTTGATACCACATCCTTGGTGATTGTTTTAAACCATACATGGACATTTTCAACTTGCAGACCAAMTCCTTCTTTCCCTTCACATCATAACCTTCTGGTTGCTTCATATAGATTTCTTCTTCCAGATCCCCATGTAGGAATGTTGTCTTCACATCCATATGTTCTACTTCAAAATMAAATGAAACAACAACAGATTAAAAAWACCTTATAGAGGTCAACTTGGCAACAAGAGAAAAAATATCACCAAAATCAATTCCCTCAACCTGGGAATAACCCTTTGCTATTAACCGAGGTTTGTGTTTCTCCACTTTTCCTTCTGCATTCAACTTCTTTTTAAATTCCCATTTTTTGTCAATGGGATTTCTTCCAGTCGACAATTCCACTAGATCCCAAGAATAATTCTTATCAAAGGATGCCATTTCTTCATCCATGGAATTTTTCTAGATATTTACATCCTCTGAATCCACTGCCTTCCTGACAGTTCTAGGATCGTCATCAGTAATAGACAAAGAAAAATTTGAACATAAATCAGATGGAGTATACCTTTCTGGTAGCCTTCTTTCTCAAACCGATCTCCTCAATACTGGAGTATGAGGATCTTATTCTTCTGATTCCTGTTCTTTTGTAGACTTTGATTCATCATCCTTTAAATCAAACTCTATTTTCTCTGGTTCTTCCTTACTTGGTAGGACATCATGTTTAACAACATCCTTCATTTCTCTAAATACCACATCTCAGCTATACACTACCTTCTTAGTTTATGGGTTCCAAAGCTTATAACTTTTGAGACCATGTTTATATCCAATAAAGATACACTTTTAAGCCTTCTTATCTAGCTTACTCTTGTTTTCCTTTGGAACATGAACATATGCATGGCAACCAAATACCTTGAGATGTGTGAGAGAATGTTTCTTACCAGTCCATACCTATTGTGGATTATTGTCATCCAGTGTTGATGAGGGTGATCTATTGATCAGGTAACATGCAGTACCAACTACCTCTGCCCATAATTCTTGCCCCAACCCGACACCACTCAGTCTGGACCTTTCTTTTTCCATCATCGTCATGTTCATCCTTTCTGCAACTCCATTCTGCTGAGGTTTATATGGAGTATTCTTTTTCCTTTCTATACTGCACTTCTTACATAATTCTTCAAATTCATTCCTGTAGAACTCTCCACCATTATCTGTCCTCAACACCTTAATTATTTTCTTTGTTTCATTCTCAACAAGAGCCTTAAAATATTTAAACCTATCAAAGACTCCAAATTTCTTCCTAAGGAAATATATCCAAGTATTAAGTCATCTATAAATGAGACATAGTACAAATATTTTCCCAATGATGGGACCAACACAGGTCCAAAAACATCATTGTGAACTAGCTGTAAAATTCCTTTTGCCCTCGTTATACTAGATGGGAATCTTACCCAATTCTACTTCCCATATACACAATGTTCACAAAAATCAAAATCTAGAGAACAGTTAGACATACCTTCAACCATACCTTTACCATGTAGTAGTCGAAGACCCTTCTCTTCGATATGCCCCAGTCTTTGATGCCACACCATAACCTTTTCTCCAGAGACTATAGGAGTTCTTTCTTCTTCAACTCCAATATCAAGAATAATGGAACTATTAAACCCATCACTAAGAGTTCTTCCTTGCATCTTATATAGAGCTCCAAACCGAAGTCCCTTCAAAAACACCATTGCTCCTAGAACTATCCTGCAGGTTTCCTTTTCAAATATTGTTTTTACCCCTGCATTGTCCATTTTTCTTACAAAAATCAAATTTCTGGCCAAACCTGGGATGTGCAGAACACCAAGTAGTGTTCTAATCCTTCCATCTATGAGCCTCAACTTGAATTTTCCTCTTCCTATGATTCTGGTTGTTGAATCATCACCTAAGAAAACATTACCTCCATCATACCTTTCATATTCATAGAACCACTCCCTGTGGGGAGTCATATGAAAGGATGCACCTGAGTCAACCGACCATGCCTCTTGATTTGCATGTGTTCTTGAAGAATCCAAGTACACATCCCCTCCTTCTTCCTTGGAGGTATTTTCTTCTGTAGAAGGAGATTCTTCAGATCCCTTCTTTTTCTCAACTTTGGATCTACACTGCTTCCTGTAGTGCCCTTATTTTCCACATCTCCAACATACCTTTACAAAATTTCTGGAATATTTAAATCTACGCTTAGCCTTAGATATCCCACGTGAGAACTTAGATCTATTTCTTTCCTGGGAGTGTCCTTTTGTAGATAATGTGTCTGTGCTCTATCCTTCCATATTCTTCCATCTCATCTCCTCCGACAACAAGGATGAGACCACTTCATAAAACTTAAAGGCAACTGTATTACTACCTATGGCCACAACCATACTATCCCACGAGTCTGGTAGAGAACACAATAAATTGATACACTTATCTTCATTTGAAATTTTAATCTGAACAGATACTAACTGACTTACCACAGTATTGAAATCGTTCAAGTGCTCTGCCACCGAGTCTCCATCTCTCATCCTTAGATTATATAGCTTCTTTCTTGGGAATAGTTTATTTAATAAGGACTTAGACTGATACAACTTCCCCAACTTATCCCATAAATCCTTGGCTGTAGCTTCCTCTGACACATTCAGTAATACTGAATCTGAGAGACACAGTCGGATTGTGCTCTTTGCCTTTCGATCCAACTTTTTCCAGTCATCTATTGAAGTTCTTGTAGGTGCACTACCTGGATCTACTGTGATCCATTGATCTCTGTCCACCAACAGATCTTCCATCTTGAGCTTCCACAACTCAAAAAATTTTCGATTAAACTTCTCGATCTCCATTTTTGAACTGCTTGCCATTTATTTTCACTTGAAAAATAAATACCACAAATCTCTCACTGTTACAAGGCTTATCACAGTCTCGAGCCAAAACCTTGACCAAAAAGGTGTCCCCCTGAAGCCAACAAAGCTCTGATACAAAATGTATATTTTAACCTTGTACAATATTTACTGCGAACAGATTTTCCTTAAAATAACAGAAAAGATACAATGGAAAATACAAACATTACACAAGGATTTTTCCCCTAGAAACCCAAATCAGGAAAACCAACATATTCTATATTCATTCATAGTGATACATTGTCTACAATACAATATACATATAGGATCTAGCAACAACCAAAACCCTAACCCAATGACTTGGATTAGTCAACAACCCTAATTCCTTAACTGGAAATAGAAAACCATTGGAAAAAAACCATGTTTTGAAAAGCTTCCCAAATATGCGACATGTTTCTCGAGGCAATTTTTTTTCTCCGGGGCGCTACCATTGAACCCCCGCATAAGGGGATTCCCCCCCCCCCCTGCGTGCCCAAAATACACTACTACTCGTGCAAATAATATAACACATGCCCAACAATATACATTGAGCATCCATAGGGGTTTGAGGTGTTTGGGAGAGAGTCCCGCACGTGCCTCTTGAAAAAAGAATTGTATGGTCTGAAGCAGACTCCATGATCTTGGTATTCCAGGATTGACTCTTACTTGGTACATATGGGATTTGAGAAGAGTGAGGTCGATCTAAATCTCTATTACATTTTTTGTGGAGAGGATACTCTCATTCTTATCTTATATGTTGATGACTTGTTTATCATTGGAGGGGAGGAGCTCATAGTTGATTTCAAGAGGGGTCTTGCTTTAGAGTTTGAGATGAATGACATAGGACTGATGCATTATTTCTTGGGAATACAGGTTTGGTAGGAGGATGGACACGTCTTTATGGGACAGGGAAAGCATGCAACATATATTCTGAGTATATTTTAGATGGAGGATCGCAGACCCATGTCGACACTTATGGTCACCAACTGGAGGAATCTTAGGGCTTCTGAGTCTGAGTTGGTGGATGCCATGACATATCATCATTTGGTTGGTTCATTGATTAATCTATTCAACACTATACCAAATATTTGTTTTGTTGTGAATACTTTCAGTCGGTATATGCTGGAGCCTAGGAGAGTGCACTTGATAGAAACAAAACATGTTTTGAGGTACATAGCAGGGCCAATGGAGTATGGTTTGGACTATGTCAGAGGTGATGGGGTTAGGTTTATTGGCTATATAGACTTAGACTGGGTAGGATGTGTAGTTGACGGGAAGAGAACTTCAAGGTGTTGTTTTGGGTTGGGCTCAACAATTGTTTCCTGGTTCAGCCGAAAACAAAGGTCATTGGAACTGAGTTCTATTGAGACAGAGTGTATGGAAGCTAGTTAGTCCAACTATGAGGCCATTTGGATTTGCAAGTTATTGGTTGGCCTATTTGGTCATGAGATGAGGCCTACAATGAGTCACTATGATAATCAGATTTGTATCAAACTCTCTGAGAATCTAATCTTTCACAATAGGTCAAAGAACATAGAGATCAGATACTACTTCATCTTTGACTGGGTTCAGAGAGGAGTAGTTCAGATCGAGTACATATATACCAATGAGAATATTGCAGACATTATCATGAAGACTTTGCCAAGGGTCAAGCATGTCTACTTTAGAGACAAGATGGGAGTGGTGAAGAACACTCTTCTTGGTAAGAGGGTGTGTTTAGTTTTGGTACCTTGGAAAGTGGTCCCCTAGTGTTATTGATGTGAATAACACTAAAGGGGGGAAAGTACCGCTCCCTCACTTTAATTTATGTTATAAAGTCAAAGTGAATTTAAGAGCTATCAATCATAAAGTGATTTTATGAACATAAAGTGACTTAGTGAACTTAAGTAAAGGGGGAGATGTAATCTCTACCCTTGATCTTGGTTGTGTAATATCTAATCCTAGCCATTGGTTCCTAGTTCATATTTATGAGATAAAAAAACACAAAGAGGAGAGGAATGGGGGTGAATTTTTCACTTGAGAAGAGTGAGGAGAAGAGGAGAAGAAGTCTTGGAGAAGGGGGAGAATAGAAGGGATCACTTTGAGAGGAAGGATCCATAAGAGCAAGAGGGAACACCTAGAGAAGGAGGGACACACTCGTAGAGGTAAGGCACACTTGAAGAAGGGCACATAAAAGGGATGGGTGCACTAGCTGAAGAAGAAGGGAACAAATTCCAAGGTAGGAACAACATGCACAAATTCCTAGGGATGGGTGCAATTTCTACACAAGAAGGGTATGTTTTTCAAGGACTTACATGCACAAATTTCAATGGAGATTAGGCAACCATATTGAGATAAGTTTGGTTGTAATATCTGTTGTAATTTTCCCTTCAAACTCCATAATAAATTCTACTCTTCATTGGTTTTCCCCATGGGAATTTTTTCAAGATCATGTTGACCAAAATCTCTAAGTATAAATCTGTGGTATGCTTATTGTTTATTATCAACATTTAGACTATTATAAGCTAATTTTGGACAACAAACATTTTCTTATTTTAACCCTTATAACAAAAGAATAAATGAGCATGATATCAATCTAAAAAGGGAACAAGAAACAAACATGTTAGTGACCTTTTTATCAGTCCTAAAAATCAGACCTGTCGCACCCTTAAAGAGCCTCAATTTTATTCAGTATTGACTGGAAACGGTTGGTTCCTCACACACCTCAGTAGAATGACATCACACAACGTAAGAATCATACATTAGTCAAAATGGATAGATCTCTTTTGTAGGCTAAAGATCTACCTCCTTTCTTCTGGGATAAATTCATGTACTGTGCAAACTATCTTCTCAAGCACATCTCGAATTGACCTGTTCCTTCCATGACTCCAGTTGAACGATGGTGTAGAAAGAATACTTTAGTTGGACACCTCCATATTTTTTGATGTGTTTTTTGGCCTCATATTTCCAATGATTGTAGAAAGAAGTTGGATGCAAAGATTCATGCTTTCATCATGATGGGCTACTCCAAAGAGTCAAAATCCTATCGCATGTTTGATCTTGTCAAATGATAAATCATTATCATACAAAATGTATGGTTTGATGAGAAGCATTCTGGAATTAATTTGTTGAATGAATCCTCTATATTGTTGTAGGATGGTCCCTTTTATGTTGTCTCCGACACTGGTTCTCATGTTCCATATTTCAATCCTTCGACTGGACAAATGAACTTTGTTCCTGTTTCGACTAGACCATTGATTTTCGAGTCGACTAGTCTATCATCCTCTGTCTCGACTGTTCTACTGATTGAAGAACCTCCGACTTCTAATAGACCTGCTAGAGTGAACCACAATTCACCTATTTCTTGTCTACCCATATGGGATTCCAAGACAATTGAATTTGTTGGAGCTGATGTAGGGGATTTTTCCTCTAGATGAAAAATTCTAATTTAGGAGCAACATGCCAACATTTCCTTGATAACTCATGTAATTGAAACTTATGATCATGTTTCCTACTCAGATGATGAATAAAACCTTGAATGGGAGTAGGAAATGCATACACAAATTTATTCTTTTTCGAAGAATCACATTTGGGACTTAGTTCCCCGACCGCAAGGAAAGAACATTGTGAAGTGTCAATGGGTATACCAGACCAAATTTATCTATAAAGGTGTTGTTGAGCGACATAAAATACACCTAGTTGCAAAGGTATTTTCTCAACAAGAAGGCATCAACTACACTAAATTCTTTTCCTTTGTTGCAAATATGAACTTTGTTTGACTAATTCTTTCCCTTGCTGCTCATTTTGGATGGAAAATCCATCATATGGATGTGAAGAGTGATTTTATTCATGGAGACCTATCTAAAGAAATTTTCATGGAACAACCAATTAGTTTTGTGACAAATTATAACTTAGTTTATCGACTCAAAAAGTTGGTTTATAGTTTGAAGCA
>SNQJ01S0059913.1:57073-68334 GCA_010110895.2 Picea sitchensis | reverse complement strand
AATAGCTATCATTTTCTTGTCTTTTCCTTTCCACTTCTTCCCCCCCTACTTGGAAGCATCTTGGTGGTCTTTTTGTTTATAACCACTTGGTCACCCTTTCTTATGACCTATGTTCTCCAGGTATTGTGCTTTCACATAGGCCTCATTAAAGGTACTTGGTCTAAATAACATCACTTTCTTTCGCAAATGAGTATGCAAACCCCAAACACTTAAGGAGTGCATCTAGGTTCTTAGAAGAGATACCTAACATGATTGCATTTTCCTAAAATCGATGGTGTGATCTTGCACACTTTTCCTTTGCCTCTGCCTAAAGCTATGCCAATGGATCCATTGGTCCTCTAAATACCCAATATGATAAAAATGGGACTTGATGAGGATTTTGAACACCTCCCACTTAGTTACTAGTGGATCACCCTCCAACCTAAGTGTATTCTTGTGTCTTTCCCACCAGGTTAGTGCATATCCCTCTAGTTTCAGTCAAGTAATGGAATTTTCTACTCTTCATCTATATTATGGAAATTGAAATACACTTCTAATTATTGCAACCAATGATTCAACTTAACAACATCAATATCACCATGGTAGGTCTTGATATCCACTTTAACTTCCATTTTAAATATAGGTCATGAAGGAGTGATGGCACTAGAAATTGGTTGCTCTTTCTCAAGCTCCTTTTTTTTACTCATTTTCTAGGTCTTCAATATCTCTTAGTTTCTCATCCAATCCAACTTCTAAGTTAGATCCACCAATACCCTTGAAAGTTCTAAAATGTTTTTCTATACATTCCATGAGGAGGGCCATGTTGTGAGAGATATCAATGACTTTCTCTTTAAGCCTTAAAAATCTCTCTTCTATTGCATCCCAAGGGTTTTTATGATCAGACTCATCTTTCATGGCTAGGGTTTTGCAGTTTTCRTCTTAAGACATTTCCTAGATCCCACAACTTTCCATAAATCCCCCAAAGAAAACTGGTATGATACCAACATGATCTATAAATTGTCATGGATATTCCAATGGAATAGTTTGTCACAACAAATCTTRCAATATTGTGAAATATTTTATAATTATTCAATTTATTTCCTTAGATCCTAGATTTATTATTACTAGCTTAATGCTCAAATCTATGAAAATAATTGAAATATGAAAATGAAAGAATAAGAAAATGAACACACCATCCACACAATGAACACAAGTTGTATCATGGGAAACATAATAAGAGAGAAAAATCAGATAGAAGGTGAGGTATATGCTATGCTCTCTTTTCATCAGTTAGAAAAACAAAAATACAAAGAAAGGGGCACTTAATATGGAGTTGATTTTAGCAATGTGACTTGAATGGATGCTATATAATGTTCTTCCTCCTTTGTTATGCTCTGAAATCCCACTCCTAGATTCTCTGCTCAACTATGTAACAAGTACAATGCTAAAATAATGGAACCCCCTATCCTATTAACGACCCAATGTTTGACATACCATGATAGTCATATAGGGTTAGGGTTTTTGCATGAATCAACCCTCAATTAGTATTAGGTTATATACCTTCTAGAATCTTATTGAAAGTACACATGTGGCTAGCCCCACACATGTGAATAATGGGATTTGACATGAAATCCAATCAGTACAATGGTGGTCAACAAGGTAGGTCAACTCATGGGAGGCATAACTCCGACATACAAGATTTTATTAAGGTGATTTTCACACCATTGGAAATGTCTTAGTATGTAGAAATGCATCGAGGGGATGGGAGATATGCTCACAAATTATTTTCCCCAAAAAGTGTCATTTGATTCCTCAAATTGTCTCTAGAAGGTTCTAGGCCCTAAATTTCCAAGATGGGACCTACCATTAAAATGGGCCATGTTATCATAGGATTTGTACTTATGAAAATCCCAACACAAGACCTCAAATCTTGCACAACTATGGAAGATCCTACCACTGCCACCTTAGTAAGAACTTCCCTCTTTTTAGTGATGGAAGAGGTCCACCACAAGGGATGCTTCTCTGGTGACCTCAAGGGATCAAAGTAGCAAGTATAGTATCCAAGCCTACCACCCACTCTCTTGATTACCAAAAGATTGGTCTAGGTCAAGGTAGTAGAAGAGGTATTAAATTGTTTGAGWACCTTGTAGAAGCAAGAATAATTTACAACATATATATGATTATTTGCAAGTCCAAACATGCAATTGATACCTCTTTAAGACAATAGACAAGATAAGTTGCAATGGATGTAAAACAATTGCAACAATAAATAATGATATGGAAACCATAAATGATTTATAATAGAAAAAACAATTAGTGCTAAAAAATGAAACATTTGACCATGAAAACTTAGCTTGCATACAGTAGAATATTATCCAATTGTTTAAGGAAATTTCAGAATAAGTTAGGCCACCTTTCAAAGAGTGTATGTAGAAAATTAGACTATTATTAGATGGTTGTATCAAGCTTTTGTAACAACAACAAATAATCCAATGAGTTTGCCAATGTTAGTGTTGATTAGGTCAGTATAATTCTTAAGAGAGTTGAGAGGATGAGTTTGTCAAACAATTCACTATGAGAATTATTTAAAACTAGTGTCGTTTAAGGGTTATGGAGTCTTATAATAGAAAATGAAACTAAGCTTGAAACTTGATCCAGTTGCAACTAAGAGGTAGGATTCAAACCTTAAGGTTCAAGCACATTTGGGCCTTAGGATTTGAATCTTGAGGAGAAGGATTTATAGGGTGCATGCACATTTGGGCCCTAGAAATTGTTCCTCCATTCTTGTAGCTTCAGCTGGGTCAAAAATCAAAAGTCCAGGGATAAAATCCTAAAGTGCTATGACTTTGGGGCTTTAGGGTTCTGACCCTAACAAAGGATATTTTCACAAAATTTGGACAAAAATCACCTTGTGAGAGGAATAAGAACGTATGTTCCTCTCTTAAGGTTTCACCAAGCAATATATCTAGCATAAAATAAAAAATTTACCATGAAACATTAATATCACAAGAATAAATTGCAGAAAATTCACTTACTTCATCTAAGAAACCATGAGATAAAACCCTAATTACAAAAATTGCCATCCAAAATCAGTAAAAACCATCCACAAGTGACCTTCCAAGCATAATGCATAAGAGAAGAAGAGCTAGTAACCCTTAGAGAGTGAAAAATTCAGAAGTGTTCTCACAAATGGTGAGAATTTATGATGATAAAATGAAAAGTGAGGGTGGCCTTCTTATATGAGGCTACCCTAATACATTTTTCCACATAAATTTGTCAACAACATAATTGAAGTGGGGCTTAACCCTTTATTTTCTTCTAACATAATTCCAAAATACAAAAATACATCACAAAACCCTAACAAGGGAGACATCATGCTCTAGAAGGGTGACATCAAGCTATGAGAGGGTGGTTTCATGCCTCCAAAGTGATGCAGGAGCATAAATCCCCCCTTAGTCAAATCAAAATTCAACCATTCCAGAAGGTGCACGTGGCCAAGAGGACGGTGTAAACGATATGGTTTACTGTGTAATTTCTATTTTCCAACATACAGTTAACTAATTTTAGGAGGAGATTGTGGATCAAATTTGAGATGATATGATCCCTATGTTATTCTTTTTATATATTAAGTCTATTTTCTTAAGGTTAGAAAGGAGGATATAACGTAAAATCAGACTGAGGAAAAACAAGCCCAACGATGCCATATTCTGTGTATCGAGCTTGACCAATAAAATGTGTATTTCATGAGTTTTATGCTTTGTGTCATCATAATCCATGTACCCTCGGTTCTATCAGTGTGTATAAATTTGTATGTGCGTATGATCCCATGAAATCATATGTGTGTGTGTGAGGAGAGTAATAATTACAGATCTTATGCATAGTAGGAACGTGGAGACATCCATTGTYGACCACAATAGGGTCAATGATGACCCCAAAAAAATCAATATCGATGGAYGTTAGTGAGACAGAGGAGAAAACCTATAATGAGATCTGGAGCAGAGATGACGTTGGATGCTCTTTTTTTGAAGACGTGGTGGCCTAAATCCACATCAGGTTCCCTCACAAYGAGACCATATATTGAATTAGTGGTGGAGTGGTTCCAATTTAMCACTTATTTATCATTGCAACCAATATTTGTATTACGTTACAATAATGGGCGATTGACGTTCTGACTCGGGGTTCGAAGTGACACTTGACCAAATTGTTTTTAGTGTGAGTCTAGAGGAGTAAAGAAAATGATTAGGTGGTCRATCTTCTAGTTAGATTGATGTTCCAGTGCTTGGACCGAGTGCATGATGTAAAATGATGAGTGCTTGGGGCGAGTCTCATATAGATCGTGGGTTTGGTCCATGATCCTATATACATTAAGGTTTGGTGTTGGTGATGTATGAAGATGAGTGATCCATGTGATGTAAATATGGAGCACATAGGTCGAGGGGGTGATTATGAAGAAGGGACTCTAGTGCAAGTTCAAGGTGCTTTGTGAATTGCATTTGATTGTTGCATGGATTTGGAAATAGTCCATACATGGGACTAGAGCCCACAGGTTTGAAGATGAGATCTATTGCACAACATATCTTCATGGCCCAGAATTGGTATTTTATCAAGTGGTATCAGAGTGCAAGGAAATATTTTCTCTATGAGAGAGTGAGAATAATTGTAGTAGCCTAGAGAAAACTGACATAAACTGACATAGTTCCAAATCTTGGTCTCCTTGAGAACAACTAACATTCGGACCTTCCACTGCAAATAGTTGGAAATGCCATCCAACCGATCCTCAAATCTAATGCATGCAACCATATTCCCTGCCACCGTTGAAAAGAAAACAAAAAATAGATTTCCCTCTTCAACCCTTGCCCAAATATCTCACTCCTCAATGTCACTCAGAGCCCAAGATTTGATACCATGTAGAAATTTAATGACAAAATCAACATATAAAATATTTTGTCATACAATTAGAAACCTAGAGATATCTGCCTTGTATGAACCATGAAATTTCTAAACCCACATTTAGAAATTACCATAAGTATAAATACACATTGCTAAGCAATTTTTGCAGCAGAATAAACACAATGAAGATCAACCATTCAACTAAAAAAAACTCAGAAATTTAGGTAATGCCAGGGAAAACCCCAAAGTGGAGAGAGAGAGAGAGAGAGAGAGAGAGAGATTTTATTATCTTTAGGAAATATATATCAGCAGCAACAATACATTTACAACCAAGATAAATAACTTACAACATGCAACAATCCCAAATTTCTGCCTCTAAATTCGTGCCTATAAAAGATGTACTGCTCTACGGATTTGCCCTCTTTTCAACACCTCCAAATGTGTGCTGAATAATAGTTGTATGGACAACAACAAAAAAATGCCGTCTTCACCAATAGAAGACACTTACAACCAAGATAAATAACTTACAACACGCAAAAGTCCCAAATTTCTGCCTCGAAATCCATGCCTAGAAAATATGTACTGCTCTACAGATTTGCCCTCTTTTCAACACCTCAAAATGTGTGTCGAATAATAGCTGTATGGACAACAACAAAAAAATTCCCTCTTCACCAATAGAAAACACTAGAAATGATGCCTCGATTTCTGTACTACAACAAGTTGTCTCGAAATCAATTCCCTCCCAGCCTGTTGTACGGACTGTACAGATCTGTATAGTACGACCTCTCTAACAGTAGAAAGTTACAACACTCTCACATAGAAAATTTCCTTGGGATTTGTGCCCAATCTCTCTTAGGAAATGCGCCCTCCTTGCTGCCCTCTTTCCTCTCTCAAGCTCTTCTAAGTAATCTCTCTCAAACTCTTCCTCAATGTGTCTTGCACACTACCCAATGCATTCTCTTATAATCTGAAAGTGACCCTTCACCTTCTCCAACCCTAAATCTAATGGCCAAGATCTAATCTTTCCTTTACAAGATCAAGGGTCATGATTCATTCCCTCCAAAATAAATCAATTTAAAATATTAAAGTACATTTTCACTTTCTAGCATAACTGCACTTTATGAGATAAAGTCACTTTAATATTAGAAGGTACACTTTATTAAAAAAGTCACTTTAATAAAAGAATCACTTTATCACAACTTCATAAAAACCCATTTACAAAGTCAAGTTCCTAGAGGTGTAAACATAAAGTTACATCTGCATACACGACAAACATGTGGAGGACCTCCCAAGATAAAAAGCTACTACAATCATGTCTTCAAATGATGTCAAAACACCTACTACTGCAACATCCTCCATCCTCTGTGCACAAAATCCATGGGGTAATCTACCCAGCATGTGGGGCTTCCATCCCATATGTGTGGCATAATGACCAGAACTGCTCAAACCAAGCCCATCTATCCATCATCTAAGGTCCCGAGAATGTGAGAGCCATTTTCTGAGGGTGGTGGGTCATTGTATCACCCACTTATCTCCATCAGACGTGCCAAAGTCCTGCAATAAAGGCACAACATCCTGGGTATAGGCCCAGGATGTCCCTCAAGAACCATATCAAGGGCATTCAAAACAAGCCAAAGTATAAAACATGGTTATCCAAACTTCATAAGAAACATTAGTCCTTAAAGCATACAAAGTAAGCTGCAACTTAATATATAAGCCGTGTAAGAAAATTTTCCTCAATATCCCCTTCACGCATCACACCGACCTAGGAACCTATATGAGTTACCAAGTTTAAGTATGGGGGGGTCTTCATCCAACCCTATTAGGTGTTCCACCTAGATAGGAAATAAAATAATCTAGGTAGAGGGATAGGTCCTAAGAGTGACAACGAAAAGTAAAAACCCACCAAGAGTAAGTGTGAAAGGGATATGGTTCAAGGATTACTTCATGGGTTATGGATTTAATCCATACTATGAGCGCCTTTGTGGAGGGTGTGCTTGCTCTTGAGTTACCCAATATTTGTGTGCCACCTTTTTCCAAACCCCTTTTTGCCTTTTTCTAGTCCATGCTTTCATTTGTATTTGCAAATTTGTGGGTCCCCTTTTAATATAGGGTTTCAAGCTTTAGCATTACCTTTTTGGGACTAGGGCGGGCAATGAATGAGTAGAGCTTAAGTTGGAATGAATTTTGGTGGTCCTACTTTACTATGTTTACTTTCTTTTCTAGCATCATTTTATTATTCTTTTATAGCAGTTGTGAAACAACCTCCAGGCCTTCAACCCCTCTTCTCTTGAAATAATGGACCATAGTCAAAGTTTAGTATAATATGAAAGGATCAAGGATGGAAAGTATTAAGTATGGTTGGGAGAAAAACATTACCCTTCGGAGGGCCCCCCAATATTACCCCTTTTCCCTGGGTGGTGACAACATGGGACAAGGGCACATAAGCTGACCGCCAAGGTGAAACAAGGCAACTGGAAAAATTTCCCAAACCAATGATACATTATCCAACTTCAACCAAAGATCCTCATCCACATGCCCGAAAAATTAAGTACAACACTTTGCATGAAAGAAGGACTAACATACCTCATGGTGACAATATCTTACCATCTCCCATACTCTGGGTTGCTTGAATGTGATGAGCCTTGGTTGATATG
The DNA here is from genome assembly GCA_010110895.2 of Picea sitchensis. Taxonomy (NCBI): domain Eukaryota; kingdom Viridiplantae; phylum Streptophyta; class Pinopsida; order Pinales; family Pinaceae; genus Picea; species Picea sitchensis. The sequence goes on along the minus strand of SNQJ01S0059913.1, from coordinate 60,808 downwards.
TACTGGGAGGAAAATAAGAGGGTTGATCGGTTTCCATATGTGGACATGTTGAGCCTCTTCATCATGGTGTAGATCATGTTCTCCATTGCTGGTCTCGAGACATGATCTCCTCTAGTTACCCATAGGCATGGAGGGGTAACAGGCCCTACATGTCAATTCCTCCAATTTTTCTTGTCATAAAGTACCAAGATAGATGACAAATTGTACAATAATCTATTTTGGATGAAAACGAGTAGAGATTTCCTTCTAAATAACATGATGCGTTCATGTGAAAACTTGTGCATTCCTAAAGACGTGACCTCTTATCACCCAACACAATATATCACAAATTATTATTGTGTGTAAGGTTGGTTCTTGGTGAAAATTCCCAAATAATAGGTATGCTAAATCACATTTGTGTAACGTCCCTTGTTATCAACAACCCACAAATCTTTCTCTGATATCACAGGGTAACGTACTCACCCCCAAGCAGAGTCACAAAACACATTTTTTCTTCTTATGATACCAATTATAACAATGGAAATATCTCATAAAATAAATGCATGTGCAAACATCCTTGTGCCTCACGTGACATATGTTTCCCATTTGTGTGTGTCGAAGTCTCAGTGCACATGACAATTATTTACAAGTGTGCGTGACGATTTAAACCTCGCGCTAGAATCTCATGACTATTGCTAGAAAAATTTACTAACAATTAATATTTATTAATTTCCATTCCCTACATATGCAACAATTATGCAGAACTAACAATAACATGCACAATCATTCATGATTATATACAATTTTAACAAACATAAAATAACATAAATATACACACGATAAACAACATATAAACACACACAAAAGAGCACTTATATTTTGTTATAAATTACCAATTGCGTTCGAACCTCATACATTCCTCCCAGATGTAGAATTTGTTGTTCATACACTTTCAACAACAGGTCACCCTCGGGCTAGGGCTATGAATCCACCAGGGAAAAGGCTACCTAATCCAAACTAAGGTCTGGCAAACAACTCAATAAAGAACATGCTCAACTATACACTCCAACAACAGTTCCCAATTCACAGACTCTCATTCCCCACAACTTGTCCTATTATAATGTTATTTTCCACTTAATAATTAGGTTATTATCACCTAATATCTAGGTCATTATCCCTTATAAACCCTTCATTTTAACCCTTAAAACCTACCACTTTTTCCCTGGGTTTCCAACCTAATTTCCACTTGGTCGCTCTTATCCTTCATTAAGGGTGCAAACGAAATGGTTGGTCACTCTTTCCCTTCATTAAGTGTGTGACCTAAAGGCTTGGTCACTCTTTCCATTCATTAAGGGAGTGACAAAAAGGGTTGGTCTCTCATTTTGGCTTGCCAAGGAGTGACCGATTACTCTGTCTATGTGTCTAGGGAGCGACCAAGTCTAGAAGCTCCTATTTTTGGATTTGGTTTCGATGGATGAGACTTCCCATTGATTTCTTGGGCTTTAGCTTCGAGAAGGATTCCATTATGAGCTCAATAATATTATCCTAATAACTATATGGCCTTATCCCTAAAGCCCTATAAGAACCAAGCCATTTCCATGGGAAGGAAGGAGGAAAGAGCTAGCAAAGTTACTCTGGTGATTTGGTTGCAAGACTTGGGCAAGGAGCTTGGAAGGATACCATTGCATCAACTTCTTATTTGTAAGTTGTAATATTGTTTCTTTGATTAATAAAATACATACTAGATGTTTCCCTCTATCTAATTGTTCATACAAGTTTATGTATTCATTGGTAAAGAATTAGTATAATTATGTGTTATGATATGATATTAGATATGTTGTCAATCCATGCATCATTGCTTTGATCATTGGGAGGATTTCATATTCTTTGGATATTTTCATGTATGAATCAGATCTGAGAACATCCTTAGTTTATGTCTCTATTCCTGTCTTAGGCGTTGGTAGAACCTAAGGGAGATCTACTACTGCAGCGTGCAAAATCCCTACAAAAGATTGGCGACCATATTGGGGATTTTTTCTCCATGTATTAATCCCCTTAGATTGTTGAATTTTTGAATCTTATTTCTAAATATCTCTTCCCTTTTAAGTTCTATTTTTCCATCCCAATCATTTCCCCACTCTTTTCTAAGTCTAGTTGAAGAAACCCATATCCCAGATATGTCTGATCTCGTCCAAATCCACCATTTTTTCACTTCCCAGGTTCAGTCGCCCTTTCCCTGTGTACACAGAGTGACCAAACACCTTCGATCGCCCTTTCCCTGTGTACACAGAGTGACCAAACGCCTTCGGTCACACATTTTTCTCTATGAGGGAGTGACCAACCATCTTCTTAGGTTAACCAGGAACGACCAGACCTTCTGGTCACCCTTTCTCCCTTTATAAGGAGAAACCAATCACTTTGTCTCCCTTTTCAGGGAGCGACCATGATCCAAATTTTATGAGTAGAATGAAATGAATATAGATTATTAAAATATGCTTAACACAAAATAATAGAGATACTATAAAACAATTTTTCTATTCAATAAGGAAATAAGCTGAAACTGTAAAATGCAGCGGAAAACACGCTTGTTGGAATGGTGGCGGCTTATCTCTGAGAAGAGATGTGATGGTTGCACTCATTCGCAAGAAGATGGTTACAATGAGGCTCTGAAGGCCTTTTACCATAAAAAGAAATGTCAAAAACCCTAGACATCCAAAAACCTAACCCTAGGAGATGAAGTGCCAAAAGTTATGTGGGCCCCGTTTGGGTAAGTTAGTACATCAATTTCTCGAGGTCGTAACTTTTGCATACGATCTTCGTTTAAGGTGCATGATATCCCGTTGGAAAGGTCTAACCGAGAAGAATTTTTTTTGATTGGCCTAGTCAAATGCCTTTGGATTTCACTTGGGCCCCAAATCCCCAAAAAACGTCGTTTTGGGCCTAAAACCGACCCTAGAAGTTTCGAACCCGAAAAACTACCGAAAAACTACCGAAAAACTGCTAAGGTGGAAAATTGTTTTTCGAGCCAGTGGAAAAGATGGGTGGCCACCGATATCCACCTGGATCAGACCATTATCCCGAGACTCATTTTTGAATATTTATCCTTCAAAATAATGACTCAGATCTATTTTTTGTGGTCCTCTTCAACACTCCAAATCCACCTTGGATCTGCATTAGATTCCTTGATATAAATTTTACAATTTTTTGTGAATTTTTTTGCATTTTTCTTGAAAATTTTTCCTCTCTTTTTGTATGCCACTCATATTTTATCTTATTGAACTTCTTTTTGCATTGGTATGACTAGAAATTTCTTCCTTGACCTCCTCAAGTAGTGTACAGATCCTTGGCATTCCTCTGAGAGGTTGTTTGGAGAAATTTTTCTTTGTTATTTTTCCCACTCTCGCTTTGATTGATTTGAATGTTGATTTATTTTCAGTCAGTTTTGAAGCCTTGCATTTTGCATGTTTCACTTTGGAATCTTTGATTTCTTCCTTCTTATCTACTTTTCAGTGCATTACACATTGTAGATTGAAAGAAAAGAAATAAAAGGAATTCCTTTCAAATTGCATTTACTTGAAAAGAAAAAGAGAGTATATAATTTTGTTGGCGTGTTTTCAAATGTAGCTTAGGAAAGTTGTTTGCTTTCATATTGCAAGAAATTTAGTTCATCATTTGGCATTTTGTTTCATTTCATTGAAAAGAAAATTAAGATTGGATGTTGTTGAGTGCTTAGTTGTCATTATAAATGAGTAAAGA